>JARHVA010009837.1:30000-85000 GCA_037957365.1 Torreya grandis
TATCTAGTATCATACAAACTACAATTTACTTTTACAAAAAAATGTGGCTGAGTATGAGTAATTAGTCCATGGACTTCAATTCACACTGGGAAAGAAGATGAAGAATATTAGAGTATGGGGTGTCTTATAATTAGTGGTTAAACAAGTGAGGATATAATATTCATGAAATAATAAGTGTTTTTTAAGCTACCACAACTAAGTTTGGAACTTAATATAAGATTTTGATGCATTTGGATTCAGAATCTAACTAGACAAAATAAATACATAGTAGATGCACTAACTACTATTAAAATTACACTTAAACCCATTACTATTAAAACCATTACTAATTCAATAATGAGAAGATTATTAATATATATGGTCTATACTCCCTTAGTATCTAAAAATATCATGAATTTTCAAGTCTTTAATGATGACCAACATATATTAGACTTCATCACCAATACAAAATTATTCACCAATAAATTTTTGGATGAGGATGGTCAAAAAGACTTTGAGTTGGATGAGGATGGGACCATAAATTGGAAGATGCAAAACATACCCAAAGGAATGGTATCACTTGAGATACTATTTGACATGGATTATCAAAAGTAAAATATCAAGTTGACCCATGGTAAAGGCATGATGCATTAGAATTACAACTTGGGTGATGAAAATGATCCAAAAAATGTGTTTCTAGGCACATCCAGTACCCTAGGAGAGAAATAAGAAAAGACACAAGACATTAAATATTTTAGAGATGTGAACACATGGATATATGAGGATCTAATAGTCTTAGACACCTCCATCTTAACAAACACAATCCTCTTGAAGCTGAGAGTCAATACCTTTAGGAGAGATAAAGGCTAGTTAATCCATTTCTTGAGCCACTAATCCTAAAAAAAGTGCAAAAATTTCTAGTAGTGAGGATCATATTTATAGTAAGGCACTCAACATGGGTTATAAAATTAGTACTGATGAGGAAAAGAATAGGGAAATCAAACTTTATGTTAATTTCCAAATTTGAATAAAGCATCTAAAAAGGATATTACTCCTTGATATTACTCCTTGCACTCATTATATGAAGTTTAAAAAATTGTAAGTGGAGCTCAAATGGTGTCCTTCTTAGATTTATATTTTGGGTATAACTAGGTAGTGGTTAAATATGAAGACTAGATCAAAATAACATTCATAACCAAGTGGGTCACCTTCGATTATAAAATAATGAATTTTGGCCTCACCAACATTGGGGATACATTTTAAAGGGATAAGGACATAGCTTTCGAAAAAATAATTTGAAAGTGTACTATGGCATATGTGGATGATTTGATAGTCTTTTCCAAACATTGGGGTGACCATATCAGAGATTTGAAGAGAGTACTAAAAAGATGCAGAGATCATGGGATCTCACCGAACCCAAATAAGTGCATATTTGGGGTCACCAAAGGGAAGATATTAGGCCATATAATTTTAAAGTGAGGTATATCAATAAACTTTTAGATAATGAAAGCTATTATGGAAATCCCATTTCCTGACATGAAGGAACTGAAGTCATTTTTTGGCAAGATTAACTTCATGAGGAATTTCATCTCTAGATTTGAAGAGATAGTTATACCATTGAATAACATGATCAATAAAGATGTTAAAATTGAGTGGAAAAGTCAAGCATAGATACATTTTCTTCTAAATAAAATAGGTAATTATATGCACACTAGTGTTGATCAACCTTTATTAAATGTAGCATAATTATATCTACTCCTTCACTTTAGATCATTCAATCAATGTTATTTTGACATAGATAAAAGGAGATAGAGATGAAAGACCTATTTCATTTATGATCAACCATTTGAGGAATGTGGAATTAAGATACACTATGATGGATAATCAAGCCTTTGCACTAATTAGGGCTATCAAAAAATCCCATCATTACATATTATGTAGTAAAGTCTTTGCTATCGTGCTTGACCCAAAAATCAAAGCCATGCTAATGCAAAATGAATTAGGTGAGCAAAGAGGCAAGTAGATGAATATTATTCAAGAGTTTAACCTTGAACTCTAGTAAATGACTATTGTGAGAGGATAAGGACTTAGTGAAATTATGGCATAATCAAATCCCCATATCACTTGATAATAGTATAAGATTCAACACATCACCAATGATGATTGGTAGAAGGATGTAGTCCATTATCTACTTGATTTAATAATTTTGGGAATATTGGTGTATTATTTATATTTTAATTAAAGGGTCTGAGTAGTAAAAACAATAAATAAATATGCAATAATTAAGCTACTAATTTGTGTAAACTAGATTGCAATTCTGATCTTTCTAAAAATAGTAATAAGATATGGAAAAGAAGACTTAGCTAGAAACTAACTGATATGATTGAGAGAAGGTTTAATATTCACTGCACAAAACTAGGACACTATCACAAACTAAGATCTATCCTTGATTTTAGAATTGAACAGGAGCATCAAAAGTGGATAGGAGTGATACCAACACTATAGTCTACCTCTATTTATATTGTCTTGAGGATCTGATCTTTTTGAGTTTTGTTCACCAGGTTTGTTTGACCTTGTCCATGAAGTTTTAGTAGTTGGAAGTCTATAGAGATCCTTGTAGAGCATATTTTCTCTTCAAACCCTATATTCCATTATGTTTTGACCAATTTTGAGAAATATGGGATGGGGGTTAGTGTGTGTAAGATTCATAGGACTTAGATCCACACCCCTTATGTGGGCACACTACCTACATAGTAATACTCTAAAGAGGGATCAAGCCATATATAGTTCTCCTACTTGATATTATTTATTAGGTTGTGGAGCTAAAAGCTTCACCAAGATGCAAATAGGAGGAATTTGTTGAGGTGCAGATCAACTGACATCGGTTAGGCCAATCGACATCGATCGTATTCATAGCATAGGGCTGCTGACATCAGTCAGGATCAATCGACGTTAGCCATCTCTAGGCAGACAGGGACCGACGTCGATTGCCTGTGTGGTTCTAGAACTATTGGTTTCATGAACAATTTGTTAACAAACTGGTTGTTTGCATGTTAAAGGCTAATTTTAGTCTTGGATCTGTGGATCTAATTATTGTAATTGGATGTCTAATTATTATTTGCATGAGATTTATATAATAGACTCATGGGCTGTATTGTAAAGTGTGAGAGATCAAAGCAGGGATTCTCGGGTGCTAAATTGAGAGAGTGAGCTCTTGAAGAGATTTACTGTTTATGCCCTAGAGGTGTGGGAGCCCTATAGGTGTGTAAGGAAGAAGACTGTGGCATCTTCTTTATTGTATTTCCTTCTGGAAGAGTATTAATACAATTGGGTATTGTCTCTCATATTCTGTGTTGTTTCTGAATTCTAGTTCCTTATTGCTTCTAGTTTAATTCTATGGTTAGTTGTTTGTATATGGTAATCAATTGTGCTTCCTAGATCCTATCAAGTGGTATCAGAACTATTTGTGGTTCTATATTCCTAACAAGTGGTATCAAAGCTAAGGCTATAGGGAGTAGGTTTGTGTTTGATTACATGTCACTCTCAGGGATTTTTGATTGAGTGGGAGTATAGCAATGGCAGAAGAAAGTATGTTAAGAATGGAGGAATTCAAAGGCATGAATGGTCAATTACGATGTTATGGAAAGAAAGAGCAGGAAAAGAAAAATTGTTGGTTGATAGTGGATCAGTATAAAGGGAATGAAGAAGCATGTGTTGTAGGTATTATTGCATGGATTGCTCTTGTATGTTCCTTGGATAAAGTAGAATCTTGGTTTATAGATTCTATTACCTCTTTCCATGCAGCCCCAAATAGAGGGGTTGGTGAGCCTTGTCAAAGTATTAACAAAGGGGAAGTGTGGCTGAAATTGTAGACAACCAACACATGGGTATTGAAGGATGTCATGCAGGTCCCAGTTTTGAAGATGAGGCTAATTTCTTCAGGAAAGTTGGGTGATGAGAGATGCATAGGAACTCTCACAGTGGATGCACTTGAATTAGCTGGTGGTAAGAAAGTAGGTACTCTTTATCTACTTGCTTATATTACTGATTCTTCTTCTATTGCAAAGACATGGCTTTGTAGGCTTGGTCACATGAGCAAGAAGGAGATGCATGTTCTTAAGAGGAAGTCAGATGTGTTTGACAGACTTAGGAATTGGAAAGCCTTGGTGTTCTTAGAGGAGATGATGGATAGAGATCAGTGGATGGGACTGGATATCTCTGAGTAGGGCAGTTTGGATAGGGTTTTGATCCAAAGAGAGCTTGCAGGTAAAAAGACATCACTCATAGGAAAACACAATTATCGATGTCGGTCAAGAAGAACTGATGTTGATCAGATAGGTACCAACATCGGTCATGTGTAGACATGCAAAGTTGGTAATGTCAGGTGGACACCGGTATCAGTCAGAGAACCGACATCGGTAGTCAGGTCAGTCACAGGGAACCGATGTTGGTCAGGTGCAGATTGGGAGGTGACCGACATTGATCACTGATGGAATGGATTTTGGGTGGACAACAAGCTGTCAAGGAATCTCAAATGCCCATGTGGAGGACTGAAAGAGTAAGTAAGCCTCAAATTTTTTATTCCCCTTTTTTATACTTGTTGCTCACTACAGAGCAGGTAGGATCTAGGAAACAGTGGGAGCATGGCATGAATTCTTTGGAGAAGAACCAAACAAGAGATTTGGTAGAGTTTCCAGCCGATATGAAAGCATTGAGAGATGAATGGATTCCTTGGTTAAAGAAGAGAGAGAATGGACACGTGAGATGAAAGGCCAGGTCATATGGTCATGACCAAGCTACAAGACAGTGGTACAGGTTTGACAGGTGGATGATAAAGCATGGATTTAGTCAATGTCATTATACCCATTATGGTTTCTTTACCAGGTTAGATAATGGTCATGACATTATCCTGTTACCGTATGTGGATGATGAGCTTGTTGCAAGTTCATACATGCAGGGTTTTGCTGAACTAAAGGTAAAGTTAGTTCAATGGTGTGCCATGAAGAATTTGGGAGTAAAAAAATTCTTTGGCATGAGTAATCCTAGAGATAGGGAAGATCACAAGTTGATGTTGTCACAGGATGATTGTGTGAAGGTAGTGTAGGATGCAGAATGACAAGTGCACCTATGGATGGATAGTTCACAAAATAGGGTCCCCAATCACATGATGAGGTTGAGTACATGTGTACTCCCTGATATTGCCCCAGTAGTGGGAGTTGTCAGTAGGTTTGTGGCTAATATGGGAAAGAAGCACTAGAGAGTAGTTTAGTGGATTCTCAGGTATATGAGAGGGACCAACAATAGGTTAACATGCTATGTAGGGTCAGGCACTTTGGATATGGCAGGTTACTTGGATGACAGGTGTTGCACCATAGGATGTGTGGTGGTTGGTCTTCAAGATTGAGCTTAAAGAGGGATATAAGCTAGGAAACAGATTAGACAATGTACAGGTATAGGTATAGGTGCAACTATTTATCTCTAAGTGGGAGATTGTTAGGTTGTGGAGCTAAAAGCTTCACTAAGATGCAAATAAGAAGAGGTTGCTAAGGTGCAGATCAACTAGTGTCGGTCAGGCCAACTAACATCGGTCATATTCAGAGCATAAGGCTGTTAACATCAGTCAGGATCAGGCAACGTTAGCCATCTCCAGGCAGACAGGGACTGACATCGGTCGCTTGTGCAGTTCTGAAACTGTCAGTTTCACAAACAGTTGGTTAGCAAACTGGTTGTTTGCATGTTAAAGGCTAATTTTAGTCTCGGAGCTATGGATCTAATTATTGTAATTGGATGTCTAATTATTGTTTGCATGAGATCTATATAATAGACTCATGGGTTGTATTATAAAGTGTGAGGGATCAAAGTAGGGATTCCTCGGGTGCTAGATTGAGAGATTGAGCTCTTGAAGAGATTTACTGTTTATGCCCTAGAGGTGTGGGAGCCCTAGAGGTGTGTAAGGAAGAAGACTGTGGCATCTTCTTTATTGTATTTCCTTTTGGAAGAGTATTAATATAATTGGGTATTGTCTCTCATATTCTGTGTTATTTTTGAATTCTAGTTACTTATTGCTTCTGGTTTAATTCCGTGGTTAGTTGCTTGTATATGGTAATCAATTGTGCTTCCTAGATCCTATCAAGTGGTATCAGAACTTATTGTGGCTCTATATTCCTGACATTCTTTGTGCAATGGTGTTTATGAATATGCATAATGATAAATTAGATGTACTTGAAGTGGATACGGACTAGTGTAATAATTTGAATAAGCTTGTAAGTGTGTTGGATGTTTGTATGCAGAGAATATGGAAGATTGCTTAAGTAGTCTTTCTTGTATTCTTGATTGCTTAGTGATAATTACCAACCCTTTCCAAATGATCTTAGAATGGGGTTTTATAGGGATCTATTGGTCATGTGTTTAATGTACTCATGTTATGCCAATAAGGAGAAGGATGGGGAACCAAAAGAAATTGATTGTTGGGGCTAGAAATGGACTTGGACAAGATCACCAAAAGTAGACAAGAGTGGCACCAACATTATAGTCTTAGTGTGGTGCTATTGTCTTGAGAAAATGAGACTTGGGGGGATGGATACATCATGGAAAGAAGAGTCTGGATTAGTTGGGATCAAGTATGGAAGGCTACAGATGACTAAGAATCAATGAAAAGATGCTTTTGAGGGTCATGAGAGAAAGCAAGAGGGACCTAAGGGTTAGGTTCCATTAGCCATGGTCAAGTTACTAATTTTTTTATTTTATATGATTACATTTGACCCCCCCTTTATTATAGTGATGCAACAAAGTGAAATACTAAGATAAAGGAAAAATATAAAGCTTACTTGAACTTACCTAAAAGGGTGAAGCTCATGAAGCTATGTGATGCTGGGTGTGCATAGAGAGAGCACATTTTAAAGTGCATATTTACAAGAAAAAAAGAGTAGATCAGTCTTTACTAGATATTCTATATCTAAAATAAGAACATACAAGGTTGGGTAAGAGAGAGAGGAAGAGAAAATAATGAATACAACTCATCAAGTATGTGGACCAATATAAAACCTATTATGATGTTGAGTGATGTTGAGTAATCTGTAATGTGTACTGAACCAAGAGTAATATTATGAACAAAGCTGAGTGCCCAATTATTTAAGAGTGGATCATGAATGCAAAGGTTGGCCCTTTGTCTCCATCATCACCCACTAAGTGAAGCTAGGTAGTCATGCATGTGTTGATTGATGTTTGGACTATGTCTCTAATCCCTATGAATAGGTGGTTAAGAATAAAAAGGTTAGCTAGTCCTTTGGCTCCATCATTACCCCGTGAAGTGAAGCTATGAACTGATATTGGTATGAAATGTATGTCATATGAGATGGATCGTAAATTCCATGAATGTAATGTGATCTAACAATGCTAGCATGGATAGTTGAATGTATGCTAGAAACTAGCCCACTCTTGGCCACTTCAAAAGATGGAGATTAGGCTTGTATGAAAGCCACTCTGAACTAGTACACTAGTCTTGTATGAAAGCCACTCCAAAATAAGGAAGTAGGGCTTGTATAAAATCCAAATCCAAAATTATGCTAACCACCTATAGATGGAATAAGGTATGCAACTATTGAGAATGTTTGGGTAATACTAAACTCAAAAAGGAAAAGAAAATAAATATACTACATACATTGCCCCTAATCACTAGTGTCTGGAACATGGATTCTAATCTAGAAGTTATATCAACTACCTTATCTAAAATTGGAATTGAGAGCCATCATGATTCGTATGATTCCCCCTATATATAGATTATATAAGTAAAAGTGTACTAAAAATATTTGATTTTGAATTAGTTTGATTGTACAAAACTATAGCTAAACCTACTTTTCTTCCTGCCTTTGGAAAGTCTAGTTTTTTTATTGTTTGGATAGGAGCACCAAAAGTGGACACTAGTGACACCAGTGCTATAATCCAAGTTGGGTGTTTTTGTCTTAGGCCAAATCTAGTAACTATTCTAATATTCTCACTATCTACCTAGTCTATTTTGATTGTTTTGATGTTTGGTTATTATTCTAGGTGTGCTGAAAACTACTTTTTTGACCATTAGGAGCTCTGATCTCTATGACAAAACCCCTATTTATTTCCCCTTCTTTTTAGGGTAGGAATACATACCCTAAAATTATTGCTCTCAGATGAAAGATCCCTACAAGTGTTTTATGCTATAAATACACATGCTATAGCAATGATAATCAATAAGATATATCAAGACATAACATGATTTATATTAAGAGATTGTTAAATCAATAGGGGTATGCCTAGATAGATATAATAGTGTAATAACGTGTGTATTGTATTGAAGTATAAATGAAGTTTTGGTTAGTTTTTAGTTGTTAGTTAGAGGGATGAAGCATGATGTCCATCATGACATCCAAAAAATAAAGATAATGCATGATGTGGATCATGACATTGCAAACAATGAGAACCAAACAAGCAACAAGAACATAAGTTAAGAAGCAAGAAGCATACAAGGGTGGCCAAGGGGCCACAAAAATAATGGACATGGGCACATATAAGAAATGTTTAAATTCCACATACACAGACAATTGAAATAAGCAAAACTAGTGTAGAAGCTACAATCACATAAAAGAGTACATGCAAAGGACATTGGCAAATATCCTAAGGCACATACATGAATAAAAGCATAGGACATTGGCAAATGTCCTAAGGCACATACAAGAGATAAATAGGGATTGGAAAATAAAATCACATCAAGATACACTAAATAAGAAAAAAAATCATGTAATAACTAGAAATACAATCACATCTAACTAATCAAAGCAAGAGTTAAAGTATGCAAGACATGTTAGTACAAGACTAGGTATATGCTAAGAAATACACAAGTGTTATATACTAGTGAGATGTTGATATAATGATATATGTAAGATAGTAAATAATGTACATCAACATGATAACTAGAGTGTGTGGTGTAGGAATGACATAAATTGAATGGTGTAGTCATATAGAAGATACCCCTAGTGGATATGCATATCGATGTATGTCTCGATGTAGAAGTAAGATGCCCCCTCAATGGGTAGAGTGAAGCAATAAAAGAGCTAGATGTCACTGTTCACAATCAAAAGAGATCAAGTGAAGTATGGTAATGTATATAAACATATAAATAATAGCATAGAATAGTAGATGTAAGTCTAGCATGATAGTAGAAATGTAAAGCATGGATGATGCATACAATCAAAATATTTTTGGTGTTTTTGAATTATTTGCATGTTTTTGTATTTTAAACTATTTGAATGTTTTTGGATTTATAAATGTTCTATTATTTTTGGTATTTTTAATATGTTATGAAATATGTACAATTAATCACATGAAGACTATGTACAAGAATTGAAAAGGACTATGTACAAGTAAGCAAGAAGAAACTATGTACAAGTAATTTTGAAAAACTATGTACAATACAATGTGTTAAATGAAATGATAGACATGGAATCTATGTAGATGCATAATATTCATTAGATTTTTGACTATTTCCTTTAAGTGAGGCTAGATGATACACTTTAGGGCTAAGATTTTTAGTAATAATGTATGGACCTATCCAATTTGGTTGGAGTTTTCCTTTGGTTTCTTCTTTGGCATTAACATTGTGAATATTTTATTTGAGAAAAAGATCATTAACTTTGAATTCTATGGCATGAAATCATTTGTTTTAGGATCATTTTATATGTTGTTGGTAGATTTTGAGATGTTCTACTTCTTGAATGCATGTATGGTCTAATTGTTTGAGCTAGTGTAGATGCTTTTCATGATACTGGTTATTAGTGATAATATATTTGAGGGACACACAAAGAGATGGGATTTATAATTATAATGGTAAAAATTCTTCCATTCTATACATAAGTGAATAAGGAGTGTCTGCTTTGGGCATGTGGATACTTTTACAATATTCCCATAATGCAAAAACTAGTTGATTATGCCAATCATCTCCAAATGTGGTCACTATTTTGCTCAAAATTTTGTTGATGTTTTTATTGGTGGCTTCTACTTAATTGTTTCTTTGTGGGTAATTTGGAGTGGAGAATGTGTGTTTAATATTATATTTCATGCAAAATTTCTTCACAATTTTATTCTTGAATGATGTTCCATTATCAAAAAAGATGGTTGTGGGCAAGTCAAATCATGAAATAATATGAGTCATAAGAAAGCTGAAAATGTCTTCACCTATAGTAGATTGAGGTGGAATAGATTCTACCCACTTAGTAAAGTATTCTATAGCTGTGATTATGAATTTATGTCCATTGGTAGATTTAGGGTTAATTTTTTCATTAAGATCAAATGCCCATAACATGAATGGCCATGGAGAGACAATAGGCTACAATTGTTGTGATGGTACATGTTGTAAGTTATTATGTCATTGAAATTTATCACATAGTTTTAAATATTGTAAACATTCATCTTCCATGTTAGGCTAGTAGTACCCTTATCAAAGAAATTTATGTGACATGGCTTTTCCACTGAAGTGGCCACCACACTCACTATCATGTATCTATGTAATAACAATTTTGGTTTCTATTAATGTCAAACATCAAAGCAATTATTCATCAAAGGATCATTGAAAAAGGTCTTCACCAATGATTATATAATGGAGTGCTTATTTGTGTAACTTGTGCTTGTCATTTTGAGAAAAAGTGTCTGGTGTAATAAATTTGTTTAGAAAGTTATAGATATTAGATAATCATTTTGGAGTTACAAAACTATGTGTAGTGGCTAAAATAGATAGTGCATTCAAATCCACATTGGATATTGATGGTGATTATAATTGTTTAATTATGAAAATAGCTTGATCATAATTAACACTAATAGGAATCAAATATATGACACTTGCTATTGCATATGCATGTGAGTTGTCTTTTTTTGGTATACTTTCTATAGAAAAGTAGTCAAACTATGATGATAAACGTTGTACCATGTTTCAATATGGGATAAGATGTTCTTTTTTTGTCTGATAGACATCATTGACTTGGTTGACCATAAGTTGGGAATCACCAAAGACTTTAATAGATCTAATTTGGAGAGATTGGGTGGAAAATAGACCTGAAATAAGTGCTTCATATTCTATGATGTTGTTGGTGCAAGAGAAACTTAATTAATATGCAATAGGAACTATGTGACCAAAAGGGTCGATAAAGACAATGCTTGCCCTTGTACTAGATGCACATTGAGAACCATACAGAACATGGTCCAAATATCAGAATAAGTAGAATAGGTAGTGAAATCATCTCTAAATGTGTCATTAATAGGATTAGTTTTTAGGATTAGTTCACATACCAAATGGTCTGTAATGATTTAGCCCTTTATTGATTTTTGGAGAACTATTTTTAAGTCAAACTTTGTTAATAACATGACCATTTTGTGATGTGACCAAAGAGATGTGGCTTTGCTATGAGAAACTTTAATGGATTTGATGTTGTGATAACTTGAGTCTCATTATTTACCATGTAATGTTGAAGTTTTTGGCAAAAAATAGTGCTAAACATAACTTTTCTATTGCAGAGTAATTTTTTTATAATCAAATTATGTGTGACTAATATAATAAACTACCCATTCGGTGTGTTGATCATCATGTTGTGCTAAGAGTGATCTTAATACATGGTATATTACTAAAATATATATTAAGAAAGGCTTGTCAAAGATAGGTGGTACTAAGATAGGTGGGTTGAAAAGATTATTTAATTGTATCAAAGATTTATAGACATACTTTGTCCTAGACAAAATTTGTATCTTTCTTTAGTAATCGAGTGAATGACTAAGTTTTATCAGCAAGTTGAGCTACAAAATGATGGATTGATTATATCTTGACCTATAGGGATCAAAGTTGATTTAATTTCATAGGAGGTGGCATGTTGATGATTTCTTTGACTTCCTTAAGGTCAACCTCTATGCCACACTAAGAAATAATGAAACCTAAGAGTTTGCCTAATGTAACTCCAAACACACACTTATTTGGGTTCAATCAAACATTATATTATTTGAGTCTTTGAAAGATATTTCATATATAAATAGTGTGATATTGTCAGTGTCTATATTTAGCTAAGATATCATCAACATAATCCTTGATAGTATGGTGAATTAAATCATGAAATATATGTGTCATGGTATGCTGGTATGTGGCTCTAGCATTTTTTAATCTGAAAGGCATGACAATGTAACAAAATGTACCCCCAAGGTGTTGTAAAAGATGTTTTATCTTGATCTTCTTCAAAAATTTTGTTTTGATTATATCATGAAAATCCATCCATAAATGATAACATTTCATATCCAGTTGTGGAATTGATGATCATGTCAATGCTAGGTAAAGGAAAATCATATTTTGGTTATAATTTATTTAAATAATGGGAATCAGAATAACACTCAATTTATCTATTGGGTTTCACCATGGGGACTATATTGGAAACCCATTTAGGGTGTACTACTGGTTGAATGAAACCATCATCTAAGAGGTGTTAGATCTCATCTTTGACTAAGAGAGCCACATTAGAATGCATTTTGAATTTTTTTTGTTTAATAGGTTTATCATCTGGGTATAAAGGAATTCAATGAAATACTATGGATGTATAAATTCTTAGGATATCAGAGTAAAACCAAGTAAAGAGTTCTAGAAAATATGTTAAGGTTTGAAAAATATCTAGATCTTCTTCCTTTCATAGGGAAATGGCTAATAAAACAATGTAAGGATCACGATCAATTCCAAAATTGAAATTAACTATTTCTTTGTTAAGAAATGTGGAACAATCTAGTGTGTAGGGAGTGGTAGGAATAATATCACTTGAACTAACTAGTATGTCTTGTGGAGAATCTAGACTTTCTCCAAAGTATGCATGGGCATTTGTGTGATGAGGAAATGTATTTTTATGATAAAAAGATAAAAGGTCCTCATATTCTTTGAGAAATTGTAGGAGGGATTCATCATTGGAGAATTCATCTAATGTGAGCATGTATAGTGAAACTACATCATCAATGATGTTGGGATAGATCAATGATAATGTTGAATCATGGTTAATAGTGTGGTCTATTAATGTAGTGGTTGGACAAAAAATTATATGCTTTGAAGTGGTAGAAGAAGGCTTATTATGAAGGTGGGTAAACTAATATCTTAGCCTTTATGTTCCATATTGTGTAGGTGCCTCAATAGGATTGATGATTCCTTGTTCATGATTTACAAGACCTTTTCCATGATATCCCATCTTATTGAGACATTTAAGTGCGAAATGAGAGGTAAACTAGTGAGTTAGTATTGATGCTATTACAAAACTTGGATTTTGTTGATGTATTACATGATCTGAAGGTATACTATGAATAATAGGTTATGTCAGTATGTTTCCAAGATTAAAGTGCAAAATATAATTTTGTAGAGTTTCAGTAACTTGGTAGTATTTAAAAGGTTAATTATCTATTGGGAATGTGTATATGTAGCCTTTATGACTAAATTTTAAAAAATCATGGAATGTAGAAGGGACCACATGCATATTATAAATCAAAGGTCAACTAAGTGATAAATTATAATTGAGTTCATTTGGCATGACTTGTTAAGTAGTTGGTAGTGTCTTAGGCCCTATGGTAAGATTGAGTGTTATTTGACCCATGACTTTCCTTGGAATGTTGTCAAAACCTCTTATGTTCATATCAAAATGGTCGAGATATTAAGGTTGTATATTAAGATGTTTAAGAAAAGAAAAGTTGCAAATGTTGAGTCTAGAACAATTATCAATTAATACCCTTTTGGTCCCCACATCATTAATTATTACTAGAATATACAGAGGTAGATTTTTTTCAATGGTGGCATGGGGGTAAATCATCTTTTCCAAAGGAAATATGATCTTTAGTCTATTTCATGGTGTTGAGGATAGATGCAACATATGTTGGTTCAGTGGAAATGAGAATTCTAGTATTGTGAAGGGCTGCATATAACACATCTTTGTAAACATCTGATCATGGAAGGAGCTTGATAACTGATACTATATCATAAGGGGTGCTAACCTGAGTGATAAATCTATAGCCATGTGTGTAATCAACCTACCTATCTTTTGAAACTTGGGTGATATCATTTACCATGTGATCTACTATAAGCATAGAGCTAGTAGTAAGTGTAGGATAAGAGCTATATGTACCAAGTTTGAACGGAGGAGGGATAGATATAACCACTAGTTTTTTTTTGTGTCTAGTAGTGATAGGAAGATACTAAAAAGTAACCAAGGAGTTATATGTATCTAATTAGAAATCATGAATGTGGAATGAAATGCATGAAATGTGAGGGATGAATTGTATAATAATATGTTTATAGCAAGCATTCTGTAAGAGAGATAGAAAGAAAGGGATAGGGAGCATGAATTTGTGCATAAATGCATGAATTTTTTCGACATGTATTATGACATTTATAATGTGTTTAGCATGATAAACTTTTAAATTTTTCCACATGAGAGATAAAAAGCAAAGGATAGAGAACATGAAATTGTGCACAAATGTATAGAAAATGTTGACATGTAATATAACATTGGTAATGTGTTTATCAAAATGGATTTGGAAATTATTTCACATGAGCAAGAGAGAATATGCAAAAATAATTTGAAATATTGTACATTTTTAGCAATAAATTTTATAATATCATCCTTGATTATAAAGAGTAAACATGAAATTCAAAAAATGAAGCTTTGTACTAACATATGATAAACTTCATCATTCATGCACATGATAGGATCAATGATGGTCTCCTTATTATTTGCAAGAAATGTAAGATTTTTTTTTAAATAAATAAGATCCATTTTTAAAATCTAATTTTAGAATGTAAAGTGATATCTTATAAATCAAGAGGGCTTATTATATGCAAATAGGGTTTGAAAGATAATTATTAGAATAATTTACTATGAAAATTTGAAATTGAAAGTGAATATCTGAGTTATATATGCAAGTGAAAAATCAAAATTTTATTAGAAAATTTGTGATTTAACAAAACCTAGTAGATGCAACATTAAATTTTGAAATTTGAATGGATTTTTTGATTTTAATATGCTAGTAAAAAATCATAAAATTATTGGGAAAATACTAGGACCTAGTATGGGCAACTAGGGTTTGAAAGACAATTATTTTAAAATTGCTATGAGATTTTAAAATTTAATGCTAATTTATGATATTATTATGTAGGTAAAAAATTAAAAAAATAAAGGAAAAAATCAATAGGAAATTTACCTTAGGGTTTCTAGGGTTTTTATGAATAAATGAAGTAAGTCGGGTTCACCAAATGATTTAACAATTTTGAGAATATTGGTGTATTATTCTTAATTTAGTTTAAGGATCTAAGTAGTAAAATTAGTAAATAAATTTGAAATAATTAAGCTACTAATTTTTTTAAACTAGATTAAAATTTTTACCTTTCTAAAAATAATAATAAGAGATGGAAAAGAAGACTTAGATATAAATTGACTGATATGACTGAGATAAGGTCTGATATTCACTATATAAGATTAGGACACTATCACAAACTAAGATCTAACATTTGTTTTGTAATTGGATAGGATTTTTGAAAGTGGATAGGAGTGGCACAAATGCTATAGTCCACCTTTGTCACTATTATCCTAAGGATCTAAGCTTTCTAGGTTTTGTTCTCCAGGTCTATGTGACCTTGTCCATAAAGTTTTGACAACTGAAAGTCTATAGAGATATATATAGAGCATATTTTCTATTCAAAACCTATGTTCCATTATGTTTTGAGCAATTTTAAGAAAGAGGGGGGGGGGTGTTAGTATGTGTAATATTTAATGGACGTGGATCCGCACCCCTTGTGTGGGCATGCTATCTACATACCAATACTCTAAAGAGGGATCAATCCATATGTAGTTTTCCCACTTGATGTGCTTTATGCAATTATGTATGAAGATTCAAAATACTAAATTGGATATACTTGAGGTTGCTATGGACTTTTGTAAAGAGTTGAATAAGCTTTTAATTGTGTTGGTTAGATATATATATATATATATATATATATATATATAGAGAATAGGGAAAATTTCTTGAGCAATATTTCTTGTATTCTTACTTGCTTAGTGATAATTACCAACGCTTTCTAAATGATCTTTGAATGGGATTTTATAGGGATCTATTGGTCATGGGTTGAATTTACTCACATTAGGATAATAAGGAAAAGGATGGGGAACCAGAATAAATTGATTATTGGGGCCAAAAATGGACTTGGACAAGAGTGTTAAAAGAAGATATGAGTGGCATTGACACTATAGTCCTAATGTGGTGCTATTATCTTGAGAAGATAGGACCTAGGGGGTTATATATGTCATGGATAGAAGAGTCTGGCTCAGCTATGATCAAGTATGCAAGGCTACGAATGACTGGGAATTAGTGAAAAGATGTGTATGAGGGTTATGAGAGAAAAAAAGATGGACCTAAGGGTTGGGTGCCATTATCCACACTCAAGTTACCAATTTTTGCATTTTATATGACTACATTACTTAACAATGAGTGCCTTGATCATTTGATTTTTACATAAATAAGGGTGTTGTTATTGAATATAAACCATTTTATGATCAAATTTGGCATTCTCTATATAAGGAAACACTAAAGAATTTCTTAGAGGTGTCTTAATAGAGACAAACATTAGTCATGTTTAGTGATTTTCATGGAAAATATGGGACTGGGCATGGTTTAGATGATGACACCTCCCACTAGATATTGAGAGCATGATATTACTAGCCATATATTTTTAAAGATGCACATTTACATATTTAAACTACCAAACATGGGAAAAAAAATACACATAGAGAAAGTATCCCTGCAATGCCTCTACTACCAATAGTTAAAGCTCGACCATCTATAAAATAGTGAATAGAATTTGTAGGAACAATTAATGAAAATTCATTTGCTTGCCACAAATTCAATCTCAAAGCCACCAAATACTAAATTCATTGGTCTAAAGCTCAAACATTCAAGAATTTCACAACCAACATAGTTATCTAATTCTTATAAGAGCACTTCATCACAAGGTTTGGTATGCCTTACACACTGGTTTGTTATAATCGAATCACTTTATCCTCTTTACAATTCTTGGAATGGGCATATGGTCACTAGGTAATCCTCAAATTATATTCTAATTATTATCCATAAGGAGATGGGCTAGTTGGATCCACAAATAAGAATTCGATAAAAATAATTAATGGAACATTGGAAAAGAATCCTAGGAATTGGCATAATAGATTCAAATTTGCATTGTGGGCTAATAGGATTAAAACTAAAGCATCTTTAATAACTTATCTTTACCACTTAGTTTATGGCCAACACCCTATTTTTTTAGTTAACTTAAGGATCCCTATATATAGACAATATTTTAAAACTTTATCAATTAATGATGCTTTCTCTCTTGCAAGAACCCATCAAGTCTTAATTTGTCTGAGTGCATGTATTAAATGGTACAGTAGGAAAGGGGTGGGTAGACCATTAGTGCTTTAGAATATTATTTTTCCCTATACCAACACCTGAAACCAAAACAAACCTATCATATACATTTATATAAGCTTTGATACCTCCCTTACACACTCCTCCAAGAAATTAACTACTTGAAACAACCCTTACCTAAGCCAAAACCTCTTTTTTTCATTTACTAAATAAAGTTATCCTAGGTTGACCTTGATATTAAAATATAAACACATTATAATATTACGTCAGCCCTTGCTGGCCTAGTCTGAGACCTAACTACTTTATTTAATAAAGAATAAGGTCGATTGGCCTGACTCTATTGGATAAAATGTCAAAAGAGTTTAGGGTTAGATCCAGCTATATAAACACATCCTTTTTTCCATTTTCATTAGAGTGAGTTTGAGATAATCATTTATTTGGGTATTTTATTATCCACCATTCTACTTGAGGATCCATTTCTTAGTGTTTCATAATTCCTTTAGAGATGACAATATTGTGTTATGGGATAAGTCTTTTGGATGCATAAGAGAAGTCATTTAGCTTAGACCTGACCTATATTTTTTATCCTTACAAACCACACCAACCTCTTGAAAATCAGCATTGGCCAATGGAGATATTTTAGGCTTGATGGGTTCCTCTTCAAGGTAAGTATTCCTAATGCTTGCTCCACTTTATTTAAGTAGATAAATTTGCATTTGTTATATTATGAATATTTTCTTATCTCCATAAATTAGGATTACCTCTACATTGACTTGAGTAGAGTTATTATTTGAAAGTTTTCTTTTATGTTTATTACCTCCATTTTGTGACATAAGCTTTGGTGAGCACTAGATTATATTTACTTTACCTTGTATTTACTTTCATAAGAAAACATAGGACCTAGCTAGGGTTATTGTGTGATATTACTTGACTAGAGGATTTAGAACCCTCTTTAATGATATTTTGTGGTAAGGGACCCCTTAGTTATGTCTAGTAGATCCATATTGGTCATGATCTTGATTATCTAAATATAACAAGAAGTAGAAGGGATAGTGTGATTTATCTTCTCCAAACTAGAATTGATTTGTAGATTAGCTTCACTTTCCCTTGTATATAGTGCCTACCTTACAATTTATCACCAATTATTTGGGAACAAATGGCCAAGTATAGGCCCATATTTTTAATCTTATGCACCTAGATGAAAAATGTGATGAAACATTGTTTCCCTTTAGTAAGCATTGAAGAATTGTCATATGCTGGTTTGACAAAAAATCTAAATCAAAATAATTTTGGGTCTCATACCATGTCCTTATGTGGGACAAGGATCATGAAAAAAAGGGACAACATAATAAATTTGATGACTTATGGCTAGGTCTCTATCTAATTTATAAAATCCTAGATGAGAATGTTTTCTGTATAAGGTGTTGAACTGGTCAAGATGTCCCATTACCCATCAATGGATTATTCCTCAAAAACTAATTCCAATCTTGAATGGGTTTGGGACACCTTGTAAATACTTTCTTATTTCTTTTTACATTTTTGTTTGTTTTTATTTTTGATTCTTAATTAAACTATATTATATAGGTTTTTGAGTTGAACCTATTGTTTTGTCTTGAGGGTTCCTTTCTTTGTCAAAATTTTGTAAATGGGAGACTTGTATGTAAACAACATCAATGGTATTCCTAAGAATTAATGTGTAAACTCTTGTCTAAATGTTTTCATAAATTTTTATGTTTTCCTTTTATTTTTAGAATGTTAAAGGTCAATGATTTAAAATAGAACATATGGATATAGAAAGGCCTCTTTAAATATTTAAATATCATCAAATGCACTAAATGAAATATTTAAAATAAAATGCATCACTACTTTGATTTTGATTTTTCATATTTTCCATGAAATTTTTGATTTCTAATTAAACCTATGGCTTGGTCCCTAACTTTATATGGATAAAAATAAATAAAAATCCAAAAATAATGCATAAAATAGAAAATATAAAAATTCTCCTCGAAAGGGCGATCTTAGTAACCTCCACCATGGGCTTTTTAGCCTACTTGGTAGTGGAACAAGGCATTTATAAGGGATCAAAAGTATCTCTATCAAGGATATGAATGCATGAATAAAATTAGATAAATGTCCATGATATTCCACCCTTTTCAAAAGTTCTTGTCATTTACAAAAAAATTATTTACTATGTGTGCATGCAAAAATAATTAAGACAATCACATAACACTCACACTAATGATATTTAAATAGAATTTTAACTTAGTATGTCATGTGTTAAAGCAAAATTTCATGCGTTCAAATTTCAATTTTTCTCTAGATAATTTATTGAAAACAATGCCTATGTTTGAATGAGAACCAAAGATTATGAATCCTATAGTTACTCAAAAGTATCTCCTTGTAGGAGTCACCATTTATTGTTGCTTGCACAACTTGCCCCATTTTCAAGATGAGAATGGAGGGCCTCTTTTTCTTGGTTGATCTAAATGTTGTTACATTTGGTCTAAAGGAAATTTCATGTTTGCATGGGATTAGGATTTTGCATCTTTGTGAATGGTATTTTTTGGTAAGTGTTTGTTTTTACTATGGGCTCATGATTAAATCTTGAGTTAAAGAATTTTCAATTGTAAATTTAGGCTATTGAATAAAATTCCATTTGCTAGGTATTTATTTATTTTATCATTTTAATTAACCCATCTACCCTTATCCTTTTGAGGAAGACTCAGTTTATAGTGGTGTCAAGTTCAAACTAGGCTAAGCCCTTATCCTTTAATCTCAAGCCTCTCAAGCCTGAGTTTCTTGAGTCACGCTCAAAATATTCTAAGTCTAAATTCAACCAAGTTGAGTCAACTAAGTTTAAAGATATGATCTCAATACCATAGCCTTTTTATTTGTTTTCTCATGTCTTAATGCTTTTCCTCCATCATACCTTTCATTCATTTCTATCAGATCATTTAGAAGTACTACCATTCCAAAATTTTTGTAAGTCTTTTTAATGAATCTAGGCTTTAAGAACATGCCAAGTGGCATGATAAAATAAACTTGGGTTGATGAGGAATTGAATAAAATACAATGGTCTAATGGTTTTATGGCCTTGAGGGACTAAGAAATTTCCACAAGGTGACTTGTTAGGAGCTAAAGACCATGGGGAATCAATATAATGGTTTAAAGGTCCAATGGTCCTAATGGCCAGAGAAACCACCACATGGTGACTTCTTGGGAGCCCAAGAACATGGCAAATCAAGAGACTCAGGTAATGGACTAATGGCCACATAGTCCTAAGGGTTTGATAAAATTCCATGTGGTGACTTCCCAAGAGCCTAGGACCATTGGGAAAAAATTGATTATAGTAGTTCACGTAAAGGCCTTACTCACTATGGTGATGTCATATGGCATCATTCCATTGGCCTAGACCAAAGTTTCAACATGATAATGGGTTTCCACATGGCACCCCAATGATAATAGCCTTCTTTGAACTTAAATTTGATGGGTATCTACTTGTCATCAAGCCATAAACCTTTAATTTAGTAAGAGTGTACCATGTGGCACTTAATAGGCTTAAAATTGATAGTTATCTCAAATGTTAAAACTATCTAATGTAAAAGGAGGACATTGGTTGATTAAATGTTTGATCACCATCAGTTAAAATGAATTCATGAGGAAGTAATCTCATCTTATAATGCTTAGGCTGAATTAATGATTAATTTGTATATGTTGTATACTTATGGAAAGGTCTGTGTTTGAATCAAAGGCTGAGTAATGAAAATGTCTATGTTCTAATGATAAAATATTCCATTTTTTTCTCACATTTAATATAAATTTGTCATGGCTTCTCTATTCATGATTTAATCATTTTAATACATTTTTCTTATCATTAATTCAAAGGATTCATGCTTGACCCTCTCATTTGATCTTGTATGGTTCATATTTCAATTTGAGTAATTGATTTGGATGCATGTCTTAATTAAGGAGTTTGAATACTTAGATAAATCATATCACATAAAATACAATCCTAGGTTAGTGTAATATGAAAGATCATCCAAAAATTATGAATCATAAGGAAGATAAGGGTGAGTCAAATTTTGTATGTAGTAATGGAGAATATACATGAGACAAATTTGAACTACTGAAAAAATGAAAAATGGAAAAAAATGAATGGTATGGTGGATCCCAAAGCACTCTAATGATGATTAAAATATGATGGCATGGCATCTAGCTACAAATCATGGCCATGCCTTCTTATCTATTAGAAATCTTATAAATATTCAGCCACCTTCTCTAATTATTAATGAATGTTTGTAACTACCTTGTTAGTGGGCCGAGTTTGAAATCAAGGTAGGGGATGGAACCTTTATGTATATATTATTTTTAAGAGCCTTTATTAAGGCCATTGAAATTTTAAGATTAGAATATGTTGTGCATGTCTAGTTCTTTATGAATTTTAATAGAGACATATAACCAGAAAAAATTTCATGCATTTTACTACTTTTTAGTATAACCTCTCCCTTCTCCTATTTTAGCCTTGTTTCTATATTTTTTCTTATACTTGAATGATTTTAATCATACAACACTATTAATTAAATTGTATATCTTGATATTCAAAAGGATTTTAAGAGATTAAATCCATTTCCTATGCATGTATATGGTGATCATGGTCTTTTCCTCTTATCTAGTCAGCTTGCAAGAGTCTCACACCATCCTTGGGTTGAAGTAGTGCCAGGTTTGGATCAACCAAGGATTTATTTCAATGGGTTGCTCAATCATACATTATAAATACATCTTCAGCATTAGTAGGATTTTTATTCCTCTATCCCTTCTTATTTACATTTTATTTATGATAATTCTTTAATCTAGGTTGAAATCAATCTAAATATAAATGATAATCTTGGTTTCTTAATTTTGTTTGTCACTATTTAATCATTTTTAAATATATACATATGATAAATCTATTTGTAAATTAGTTATTTACTTGTTTTGATTATCTTAAGAAGATGTGGTTTCCATTTGAGGCTAGGCCCTATGAGCATTATTCATGGAGCTTCTAGCCTCTTTCCAAATGTCTAAGTTATAAATATCATATAGGTTCAATTTGTTAAAAAGAACCCTTGAAACATAATGGTTACACATCAAACTACTAAGTGAATGTTAGCATACCAAGACCTGATACATTTAGATTTTGGGAAAGATTTTTATTCATGGGATATACTTCCTTTCAAGAGAGACAATCATATAAAAACCATGTCTAATTATTATTGTGTGAAAAACACCATCAACATATCCCTCCTATACATATCATCTCTATGATGCATGCCATATGTGACCTTAAAATGAAATTATTTTATCTCCCTCTACAATCTAGATATAATTATGATAATATGAATTATAATGTCATCTGAGAACAATTGTAACATAAATTATATTAGATTATAATTATATAAAAGGTTTTTTTCATGCTCAAGTTCCAATTTTTTTAATGGCCATGGAGATCCTAGTAATCACTCTACTAAGTATATACTTTATTTTAGGAAATTCTCAAATGATTGAAAAAGATTATTTAAATATTTTCACAATATATTAGAAGGAGAGGAATTAGATTGGTTCTATTATTTTCTTAGTGGACCTTTAACTTAATGTTTATAGAAGTTATAAGAGGTTTTATTACCCAACTATATATGAAAAATGTTACTATATTTAGATTGGTACATATTCAAAGTCTAAAGAAAAGTCATGATGAGCTTATTGAAGATTACATTTTACAATTTAAGAATTTATTACATTGTTTAATGTATAAATCCTTAGATTTGGAGATGCAATTAATCATTAGTAAGGGTATTATGTCTCATCTTAAGGAAAGATAACTTTATAATTTTTACCCTTATTTTGAGAGACTCTATATGGACATTTTCAATTGTTCCATTGATCTTAATTATGATGCACATAAGTCAAATTAAATTTATGTAAGAACATATTCACATAAGAAGGAAATGAAACATAAGGAAATTCAATCAAGTACATGACTATATAAAACAATGATTCCAATAATGGTTCTTAATAAAAGGAAAGATTCAAAAGACATGGTTTACAAGGAAAAATATAATATGAGTGCACCATTTGAAAATTAGAACCAATCACTTAATTTTAATAGTTTCAAAGATTGAGAAAGTACTATGATACATAAACTAACTGATAAGAAGCTAATAAACTAACCTCCTAATTATTATCATGCTCCAAATTTTATTGAATGAGTGGGGGCAATACCATTTTTAATGATCATCATATTAATGGACATAGAGATAAAAATTATTATGTACTATGATAAAATATTTAACAAATTATGGATAAAGGGGTTATTGATTTTTATATAATTGATAATAGGTCAATAGGACCCCTTATCCATATTATTTTACCACTCATATTCGAAACATTGAGATATCCCAAGATATTCTTCTAGTTAAAACTTCCATGGAAGGAGAAGATCTTCTTCTATTTAAATATCCACAAGGATAAATATCTCTCCTAAATTTTATATCAAGGAACCAATGGTAATTTAAGATTTTATTATAGGTGAATATAGATAAGTCATTTTGGTAAATGGAAAATAATAATTCAACACATGTACATTTAGATTTCTTAAGGACTTGGCATATAATGATCCAGATTTATAACATACACATACTTATGAGACCTCCACAAGGCATGTTACTATACTAATTTATCTTGGGACTATGATACTAGGCATATTATCATATGTACAAAATTATATTCCATAAGGTAATATCACATTAGTTTATCATGGCTGGAATAAATGAGCACAAATTTTGATAACAATAATAGGGATACCTCCTTTATTTTCCAAGATGGTTTACTTACATATATAAAATATAAAGTAATAAAAAATAAGGATATATTTACATCATATACAAAAGGAATGTGGGTATCAAATATTGAAAAACAATTTAAATATCAAGGAAATAAACATGCAAATAACATTACATAACAAGAGCATGAAAATCAACCATTAAAAATTTTTATGGGACAAATACATCAAATAGTTTCAAATATTTCCTTATATGATTAAATATATGCATAATTTGTATTTCCAAGTGGTTGGTTAGATAATTTTTACACACCCCATATGACCATTTTTTAGTTATACTACAAGTGTTATGTTTATATGCCATATCATTTTATGCATCTTCATAAACCTTTTAGAACTTAAAATACATTAAGTAATTAATGCACATTTAACATCATCTAATAATTTAAATTTACAAGTTTGACATGTAACATAAAAATATAAAATCATATTTATCTCAAATAAGAGTTTACAATAACAAGTATTAATTAATAGTGGGGGCATGTTGTCCCTATCCCTCAACATAATCTAGAGACCTAAATTATAACACACCACTATATATATGAGGACCTTAGGAATGAGGCCTAATTCACATATTATAATATTTATAGAATGATAATATAACTTGTATCCTACCACACTCATCATGCAATAAAATATTCTCCTCTTGAAGATGAACATACTCAAAAAATATTTAGTCTTAAATCATTACCATCTACAACTGGTGGAGGAATTTTTTTACTTATCAACTATATTCTCAAATATTAGTTTTTTCCATCCTTTTAAAAATAATCTAAACCCTTAATATAAACACAATAAAGTAGGTGTGCTTGAAAAATTACAATGTCATCCATGTGCTTGACTAGTCCATCTCCCACAACATCATCTGGGATGTTGCAGCCAAAGTATGAATGAATGTATATAAAATGGATGTCCATTACATATATCTTCAAAAACAAACATTTCATTTATATAAGACATTAAAAATTCCAAAAAAATTATGATAAAATGAAAAATACCAATATACATATATACTTATGATCATCTCCAAAAGCTATAACAAGTTATCTAGCAGCCCGACTAAATCCTCCACCATCTTTTCCCTTGCCTTGAGGTGTAACCCAAACATCATAAACAAAAAATAAATAATATATTTCATATGGTATGTATCCACTATCAAATATAATCTCTAGTAAAACTTAAATCATCACTATCAACTAAAACCATGAGTGGGAATCCACATCTCCTACATGAAATAGTGTTAGATATATATTATTATAATACTACATATGTACTAGATGATGGAATCACTATGGGTCATGTCTATGGGTAGGATACTAGGTGAAATTCATGTCTAATTCTAAATCAATGAATTGATCACTCATATTATCTCTCAAACACAATAGGAAACTAATCATGCAACCATAAAGTAACCCTCATATGTTATAACTCTATGAAATCCTTAACCTACCCTAAAAATTAAACATAAGGTCTCCATAGGAGCTAATTGGTTGAGCATAATGTTATAGTCCATATTACTATAATAATTATGATACCTACTAACCCATAACACAAAATATATATATGGATGTTCCCAATCAAAATGAGGACCTCAAATTAGTCGTGTAATACAAATATTCTCATAATCCCATATGTTTAATAGGTTATCTAAGCCTAGACTTCCATCATGATCCTCAATGGTAAATATATTCATGTCCATGTAAAAATGGGCTAACATAATGCATCCCCATACATATATAGTGATTTAATACTTAATATCTCTAAGTATATGATGCATGTAATATAATATCAGCACTTAAATTCATTCATAGCCATAAATATCACCAAGAGGACACATAAGTATTTTTTTAATTATGAAAAAAAAGATGTCACAATATTTGATATAAAAATAGTGGTATAATTATCTATATAATGAGCTCATCTAACTTGTAAAATCATATATTTATGGATATGTCCAATATGGTCTAATCCATTTATATATGTACCACTACATGGATGACTACCACTAGAAATTTTAGAATGTGCCAAGAATCCTGCAAAGTGGTTGGGATCTCCCTAGTAGGAAGATAAAGGGTACATATATCCATGTTCCACCTCTCAACCATTTTAGTCATTAAATACATATCATATGGTATATGATAAATATTAGAATCATGACCTGAATTCAACTTATCCAATATATTCCACTTAACATCTAAAATATATATCCCTCACACAATCTCCATATGCCTACCTTAAAAGAACCCTTTGACATGAATCTCTCTCTATAAAAATAAAAATAAGGATATAAGATTCACCATGATTCAAAAATGTAATTAAAAAATAAAAAAATTAATATCATACACTAGATGTCTAGTATCACTAGACACCTCTATCATAATCTATACTAATGGTTGGATGAGTGTGGTAGAATCCTAGATGGATTCGATAAAAATTGAATGCTACCTTGTGTAGATATTTGAATCTAGTAAAATATACTTATAAATGTAAATTTTGAATTAAATTCATCCTAAATGACTTGTGCATACATATATGACTCTTAATCACCATTATCTCACATACACATGATTATCATGGGTTTAATCTTGTCTATTTTATATAAATCACCTACAAGAAGTCCTTGAGTCTATTTCAAACTAGCCAATTATCATACTAAGACATATGAATATAATTATATAAGTGTTATTGTCTCCCAAATAGAACCATTAGACTCAAATAGTTCTAAAATTACAATATTTCCCACACCTAACAATTTCATCCCATGCCAAGAAATGATCACATTTAAATTCTAAAAATTCCCACAGGTCATCCCATATGTTTAAAATGTTGGTGGTATGAGAAGTAACCAAAGATTCCCATATAAATAAAAAATAGTTCTAATCCTATTACCCATATAATAATAGTCTATCAAGCATATTCAAACACTTTCACACTCAAAAATCACTACCCTTTGTATAGACAGGATATGATGACCTAAAACTATCCTCTTTCTTTCAATAAACTAGGGCTCAAATGATGTCAATCAAATAGTTATTTTTTACTCAAATGTCAAGAGGAGAGGGTTACAAAGCCTAAGCTTATGACATAGGGATATAATTCTCACTAGACCTCAACAAAGGTAAATGTTTGTAACTATGATTGTACGGATGAAATTAATGAAATTATCATAAAGGGTAAAAATAAATTAAATTATGGTTAAATTATTACAAAAAAGGTAAGGTGAAATGGTCAAACAATACGGGTTATATGCAACCTAAGGTGATAAATGGAAATCCTTAGAAAATATCTATACCAACTTATTCGATATAAGGAAAACCATAAGAAAGGATTCAAACATACTTTAAAATATAAATAAATAATATATAATCTACTAGGTAAAGGAAATAATATAGGGATATAAATAATTGACTTGGGGTGGACCCGTCAATGCTTTGATATCCCCCTTCAGCTCAAGTGGAGATTTGTAATAAATTGTTATAGGGTGAAGACCTCGAGTGATTGGATGAATACATAAATATACTTAGTTATGAATAAATTAAAAATGACATCTCCTATTGATATTCAATGAAACTACAAGAAAATATCTCTAAGATAAGGTTATAAACCCGTAACTCTCCCAAATATTGCTAAGGGGTAGAAATGTGAGTGCAAATAAAGTGTATAAATGTGATATATCCTATTAGTAAGGTAATATGACCCTCATATATACATGATTCTAATACCTAAAAAAATCCTAAATTATAATATGATGGTATCGATAGGATAATACAATTGGAAGATTTTGGTTTGCATGGTATGGTATAGACTAGATGATATAATAGAAATGTTAGAAGAAAGACTTAGAACTGTATTGGGTTGGTTGATACAATGCATGGAATAATTAAGCATGAAATAAATAATATTGACTAGGTTGATACCATAGGATATAGGGAAGCTACAAAATATAGATGGAAGTTATAATAAAGGAAATATAGATAGAGAATTATAGGTGGTAAAACTGAGAATAGTGATGGTGTAACAAAATAGTATGAAAATATCTCTCGCACAATACCATGAGATAATACCACCCTATTATCAATGTAACCTTTAAGTAATTAACTTAATGAGATTAATACATTGACAAGCCACTAAAATAGAAAACATAATTAATGTAATAAAAGTGAAAAATATGAGTTGCATACATATGCCCCACTTTAAGATCATCATGTGTCATAATAGTGTAACATGGGATAGATACACAGTAACACATTGAGCATTATTGAAAATAAATATTAAAAAATTCTTACTAAATGAATATGTAACATTATCATATATATACCTTGAATTAATTTTTTTTAGAATGATTACATGCAAATTCCATAGTATCGATCATAAAGGGTGCATGGACTAGTTTTAAGAAACCTAAGGATACAAGGAAAAGAAGGATAAAAGCAATGTGCATATACAAATTATGGCCATTAAATGATGTAAAAATGAAAAACTATAAAAAATTATTTAAAAACTTAGAATATTTTATAAAGACAAGAACAATAAGGCTAGCTTATAACTAAAATATCCAAGGAGTAAATAAAAATAAATGAAAATTGGTAACCCAAAATGCCAAGGATAATAAGAACTTAAAAAACCAAAAAGGTATCTACAATGAGATAATTAATAGTGGAAATCAAATAAGGGACATGTATAATTGATTTACAATAAAAACATCAATGACAAAGAAGTAAAAATCTAATATTAGACAAAAATGTGAAGAAATGAAAACATGAAAGGGAAAAATGAAACTGAATGGCATGAAATAATTGAATAGAAAACTCAAGGCCCCAAATGTAACTAAGATAAATAGTAGAGAGATATCACAATGATCAAGATAAAATCTTGTAATAAATCAACAATGTGGCTTCTATTCTAAATATGGAAAATCTAAAACTTCCATAGGGATACCATGTTTAAAAAATATTGATAATAAAGAATAAAAAGAAGATGGGAAAGATTTCGGACAAAACTTAATATTAAGAGGGGAATGGAGGAAGGGAAAATAGCGTGTTACCAAGGCAAAAACATGGTTTTTACTAGAAACCAGACACTCAAATAAAGTTTGTAAGACTAATAGTTTTTAACATAAATGACCCTAAATAATGCTATATTCCAAACATAAGCTTAGGCTCACTAGTGAAACATAAATTTTATCCCATGAAGGTTAGCATTCATGAAAAATAAAAGAATCATACCTTCCCACAATGTGATCCCTACTCCTTAGGTCCCTATTAGTCTATGACTAAGATTAGGCAATAATGTGAGAAAATAAGTGGAACTATAATTTGTGAAGATATAATGAGACCAAATACCCAAATCTATTGGCTTACCGCATCTAAATTGATCTTGGATCTATCATGAGTCCAACTGTGAAGTTTGAGATTTAAATAGAATAAGATATAGGCCAAAAAAATTAATTCTTTTGGTGTGAATTTAGTTTTAAATATATATTTTTCATTTTGATATTGTCTTTTCTTATGATTTAGATTTTAATGCATTTATATTTTTTATATTTTTCTCTATACAGATTTGGAAAAACCAAACACGATTTCTAAAGATGATTATCACAAGAGTGCTTACACTCAACCACTAAAGAAATAACCTAAAGACCATGGTATCTAAAGAATCCTAAACTTGTACCTTAGAAAAAAGTTAAATATTTAAACCAACCTTAGTGAGTCCAAAAGGAAATGAAAAATAAGGAGACCATGTAAATGATCATAGTCTGATTGGGTTATCCCAATCATAAAAAAAGTGTAAAGGCAGATGGTAAAATTATAGGTAGGTGTGAAACATCATGATAGGATAAGGTGAAGTATGGATGAGGACATGAAAATAGAATTTTTTAGTTTGATCTGAAGAGAGTATTACTGAATATAAATGAGTAAAACACTACTTTCAACCACTGCCCTATATTTCTAAGAAGACACTTAGCTAAGGTTATGAGAGAAAAAAATATATGTAGAAAAATGATGGGAATTTGTGAGGAAGACTTGATTATATTCCCTGAGGTGTTACCATGAAACTAAAAACTTAAAAATATGAGAGGTGTAAATAAGATAAATATATGGATCATAAAAATGATAGAAAAGACCCAAAGGGTGTATGTAGTGAAAAAAGAGACCAAATAATCATAAATGAAACAATGGTCGATGAAAGAAAGAAAATGATAGTATAAAATATACAAGAATTTGTGTGGATTGCCTAGTTATATTTAGAGTGTATATAAATATAAATCCTATGATGCTTCCCTAAAATATTGAAATATGGTTAAGTCTGAAACCTTGAAATATGGTTAAGTCTGAAACCTTGAAATATGGCTAAGTCTAAAATCCAGTATGACCCTCCAAAATCTAGAATTTGCATTATATATCTTAGAGGTCTGAAACCACTCTTAGACATCCTAAAAGTATAAATATAAAATATAACTTAAGTTATAAGAAACTATATGTCCATGTCTAAATGTCAACTTATACTTGAATGTTTATTTTATATTTATATTATTTATACAAGTGTTTTTTTGCATTCATAGGCAAAAAATATTGGCATGAAAAATTGATATAACAATAATTTATGGTGAAAATACTAGATGAATTTATAAATGACATTGAATTAGGGTGAATTTTAGTGCATGAAAGTATCTATTTTCTATTGATATATTTTAAACTTTTACACACTATGTCATAATTTAGTAAAAACTTGAAAAAAAACATTCTATGTTAATTATTCACCCAACCCAAATTTTGGTCCCTTAAATTTTGCCAAAGGGAAAAATTTCACCCCTAAAAAATACCTTGGTGAGTGGATTTGAGTAGAGTATACATTTTTCAAATTTAAAATATGATTAAAATATGGTATTGGGATAGTTATTTTCATTTTTTAGACAAATTTTGGGTTCTTATGTAGGGCATATATACTCTATTCCACACTCCATGAGTGACATATTTCAAATTTATAATGACTTAGATACATTTAAGGGAATTTACAAAGATAATGTAATCTAATGTATAAGAAAGACTATGTTATGCATGATGTCAGTTCATGCATGCTTATGCACTATTTAGATTCAGTTGGGCTTGATGTTGGTTAATGCACATTATGAAAGATTATAGTTGGCACTGATTCAATGGATCATGAAATTAGTTCCTAAAATTATACACATTTATATTATTTTCAATTATCTTGAAATTTGGATAAAACTTGAATCTAATTGTCCATATGAAACTAATGATTTATGATTTTGAGGTAATTTACATTGAGGTTTAATGAAAATCAACAACTATGGAATTACTCATAGCAAACCCATTATTTGGATATTACATTATTATCATGGGGTTACAATATAAATATTAGATTAGCTACATATTGGTTTAGGAATTGGTCTTCCAAAACATGAATATTTCCTTAGTCAAATTTCAGCATGTGCTTTACAAAGGAAGCATCATCTTCAACAAGTTACATGGAAACGTAGTTTGCTTACACATAGATGTAATCATTGTTCCTACAAATTTATATTTATAAATATATTTTAGATTTAAAATTTCATTCTATGAATACTAAATTTTCACTTTAGGTATTTCTTGGAGTTACTTGGCACATTTGGGGTATTTTACCAAAACCAAGGTGTGTTATGCCTACTCAATTATATATTCATAAATTTACTCTAATATTTTGATTGCATCATAATAATAGAATAAAATGGGGTAATTTTCACATTAAAATATAGTATTTGAGACTTGGAAACATCAATATTTATCTACACTTATCTCATGTGAATTTTGTATCACCACAAAGTTCTCATTAGACATTTTAACACATCTACATGCTAGTTATGACCCTGATCCATTCTAGGTTTCTATCAACCACCTAAAATAAAATTTTAGTTTGTGTTAAATTAGTTAAATATATTATAAAAACATTCCCAAAATACCAATCTTAATATCATGAGGGTGACATCACCACCTTTACCTATTAATAAATATTTTTTAATCAAACCCTTCAAATAAGTTAACCAGTTCAACTAGTGTGTTGATGGCATGGCAAATTAACCAATTGAGTGTGTATAAATACAAATAAAGGTAAATAATATTAATAAATTATAGATTAATTACTTCTCAAATACACTACTGTACATTTAGAAAATACATATTATTCTTTCAAAATTGTAAATCAAACACTAGGAGCATTCCCCAACCAGGTATAAAACATATCAATCTAAGTCAAGTTACAAAATTTTCAAGATCAAATAAATATTTATATGTGAATTTATATAATTAAAGAGCACAATTTCACACTCATGATAAGGGGAAAAACTATGAATGGCTTGAATTCCCTCCTTAGATCATTAGATACATAGGTAGGGGTCATTAACCAATTAGGGTGATTGGTGTCAGCTAATCCCAATTAAACTTCCTCACTTTTAGGTTTTTTTCCTTCAAAATTCAACCTAGGGTTTTAAAGAGAAGTGTATAATAATTTATGGTGTTGTACATGTAGTTGAGGGTCTAAAATTACACACATAAAGACATATTAGATAAGTGCATGTCACTATATGGTCAAAGAGATAAAAATAATTGTAAGATAGTAATGTCACCCTTAGTCACTAATTTCAATTTTCTTGTCCAGGCTTGAGGGTACTAACCCTGTATGCACATAGACATGGTTATTTATTTGGAAAAATCATAAGATTGCTTCTTATATTTCCATATTATTATAACATAATCATAATGAACCATTTAGATAATAAAGCTAAGTATATTGATATCCTTATTACTTTACATAAATAAAAAATTATGTCATTAGATCTATTTAAATTAGTTACATTTAAACTTATACTTTATTTACATATATTATAATTTGATGTATTTCTATAAATTTAGCCCATCTTAATTAAATTTAATTTAAAAATAGGTTAGTTAAGACCTTAGTGTGTACAACACACTTTTTCATTGGGAAAAAGATCCAAAAGGGAAATTTGTTCCAAGCAAAATCTAAAATGTAAATATATTAGTCAATGTCTATATAATGAAATTTGAAATCTAAAGTATAATTGAAGCTTGAAATTTGAAACAACAAGGAAGGAGTACACACATGTATGTTAGTAAACTATGTTTCTATATAATGTTTTGAAGATGATGATTCAATTTTAAAGAATTGGATAATATTGATTCCTCATTGGATCACTTAGAGAACATGGTTAAATTAATGGTGATCAATCCCTAATTTAAAATTTAACTATAGAAAGGGACATGAATTGGAATAAACATTACCCCAACCCACATGTAAATAATCCAACACTAATGTTTTAAGCCCAAGAAGCAAAGATCAACATAATAGGCATGCAAAGTAATGTATAGGCCATTGAATGATGTAAAACCTCAATGAAATTATTCATTTAAGCATGAATCAAAAATTATAGATGGACTTATATATTTAAGGTTGATCCAAAATTTAAAATGATTGATAAATAACTATAGAGGTGAAAATGTGAATGTTATAATATTATGCCAAAAAAAATTTGTGCCAACTATAAACTATTATAATATACATGAACTAGTATCATGCCCAAATAAATTGATCCTGTAAAATGGCTCACACATGCCCTCCACATGCCCTGAAGTGTATCTAGATATTTATCAATCTGAAATTTATCACCCATGTATTACATACACCATGTACATGCCCTAAACATATGTCTCAAATCTACACATTACGATATCAAACTAATATTTGAATCACATCTAAAATATGTTTGTTAAAATGAAATATACTCATGGAGTCTATAATATCTATGAAAAATCCCACTAATATTCTCCCATTTTTAGGTGAGAGATAGATCATGCAAATTCAATATCTCAAAAGAGAAGTGAACTATATCATGACATGTATAAATATAGCATTATGTAAAAACATTTCAACATGTAGAGATAATATCATCATAGTAATCAATATCACATCAAATCATGTATGTAACATATGGAATTCAAGGGTGTAAAAGTGTTATGTAAATATAGATGTATATATGAAGCACATATTAGTAAATATTATTGAATAACTTAATGCAATAAGGAAGTGAAAAATATAAATCATGACATAACTCACAAGGGGAAATGTGTGTGATATGTATAATGACACTTGAAAACGTAGAAATCACACAAGAATAAAATCAACACACAATTTTAAATACTAACATAGGAAATCATAATAAGGCTAAGGGGACACATACAAGTGACATAGTGATGTATTTAAAAATAAAGATGAAGGAGACAAAAACAATGCAAAAAAAATTCTAGAAAAGTAAGGCTAAGGATCCATAAAGAAGGGGAAAAATTAAACAATGAAAAAGTCTAAGGAGCCACAAACAAGAAAAAGGGACCACCCACAATAGGAAATAATTAATAGCATATCATTCAAAATTAACAAGATCAATGAAGCATAGAATAAGTGAAAATTCATCTACACTATCCATATATGTCAGTTTTACTTCATAGTAAAATGGCATATCTAATATAGAATTGTGTAATAAATGAGTAAATAACAAGTCACATGTCACACACACACACACACACACACACACACACACACACACACACACACACATTCTAAACATGTTAAGTAGGTCATATAAATATATAATAAATAATAAATAATAAATAATAAATAATAATGTAACATGTGGAAGTATATTCCACCAATATTTGAATGGCCACTGGGTATTGGAAAGGTCCAATATCTATGTATGCATGTATAATCTATATGCCATTAATTACACTGATATACCTTGTGAAATACATGAATGTGAAAATATAATATTCCATTTACAAAACATATGATAAATAACATATCTAAAAATGAAATTTATCAACTCATGTCATGCTCATGTCCAATTTTTTTTTAATATTTGAATATTATTGTATCTTCTTGATTTATTTTAATTTTTATATTTTTTAATTTATTTTAATAAATTATTATGTATAATACCAATGAAATATTATGATGTTCACAATGTTTTTCACATGGTTTCCCTCAAGTATGGCCAAATGATAGGACCATGTTCTCACCTTTATGTTACCAAAAATAGACCCAATCAATAGGGCTTAAATATCCTTTATGTTCCTTATTTGAATTATTATTATTCTAATTCTCTTTTAGGACTAAGTAACTCAATCAAAATTATCAATTTTTAGTCTTATTTCCATTTATAAGTTTTATACCATATTGATAAACATTATGACACTCAATAGCCTATATGCATTTTTCATAAAAAATATTTAACTCATGCAACCATTTTTCCTAATGGTATTTGTATTTCATAATTTCCATTAAGGAAACCCAAAAATACTTTATAAAGTATCTATAATTATAAGGTTAAAATACTTTATGTTCTATAAACCAGAGAGTAAGGCATAGATTTTATGGATGTGTTGACACTTGTGTGATATGCACATAGTGCATAAATAATTTGATTATTCACATCTTAACCGTGTTTATAAATTGCCTTACTTTATATTTTATAAATTATTTTATTATTTGTCATCACTTTTCAATTTCCTTATGGATAATGAGTGGATAAAATATGAAAAATCTTGTATTTAGCACAAAATACCTTAACTAATCTATTTTTGAAGTATGAATCATTAACTGTTAAAATAGTTAAAGGTAGTTCAAATCATCAAATGGTAATTTTATCAGTAATTTAAAAATATCTTATTTTTTAGTTGATTTTCATGGTATAGTCTCTATCTATTTGGTAAAATATTTCCTAGATGTAATGATAAATGTTTGTCTCTGATGTTTCAGGATTTATTTTTTTAAACAAGTCGAAGACCCAAAGATAAAATGTCCATGGTGAGATAATATGTTATAACTCTTGTGATGGAATAGGATTTGGATTAATTTTTATGAAATTGTGGGTATAATTTGTCATATTCATTACATTCTTATTCCATTTTATGCCAATGGTATCCTTGGAACAAATTTTTATAATGCATTATTTTTACACTAAAATGATCTCCACATTCACTATCATGTACCTCAAGTAAAATTGTTTGTGCATCTTGATGATTGAAGCATCAAATTAATTCTCCATGTATTGACATATTGAATAGATATACCATAACAAGTACATAATACATTCCTTTAATTTTTAATTTATGTTTATCATCTCATGTAACATTCTATAGTAAATCAAATATATTTCATTGTAAAATTTTGAATTAGTTGCACTGTAATTAAATGTCATAACCTCTAAATCACCCACATCCTTTATATTAACTAAATGTTTTTTTAACTATTTTATAGTAAACATTTCATGTTCATAATTAATTTTAGGGGATATGAAATTCTATCCATATTATAAACATATCAATTATATTTTTGAGGAATGCTTTCTATGGAAAAAGAATTAAAGTGTGTAATTAAGAATAAAACCATTTTATTATATGGGATTAACTTCTCTTATTTTATCTGATAAATATATAGAAACTAGTTGATCACTAGTTTATAATTTCCATATAGTAGTGAATAATTTATCTATAATGTTTGTGTTATTAATAATCTCAATATCAAGGCCTCTTTTTTTATATATTATTTTTACATGAAAATCACAAGTGAAAGGCAAATGACATGGGCTAGCCCTAAGGAGTAATGATAATTATACCAACTCCGTCACCTATAACACATTTTTATCCATAAAAATACATGGTCCAATTATCATTATCCACATAATAAAAATTAAATTCATCAAGAAATTCATCATCTATCGGTAATGTATCCACTAGTGGAATGGTGACTAATTTGTTAACAAGAACTTGTCCTTTAATACATTTATGATATATGAACTATAGATAGAAATCCATGAGTAACATTACCTATTTTTCTATACATCCCAAAAAATGGTATTTTGACATGAGAAAATTTATTTAATCTATCTTAGTAATTACATGTATCACATTATTAAACATGTAATGTCATAATTTTTATATTGTAAAAATAACTGCTAACATAAATTTTCCATGATAGCATAGTTATTTTAGTAGTCAACTAGTGTATGATTGATATAATAGATGACATAATCTTGATGATGATCATCATATTTTTATATTAAGGCACAAAAAGCATGATCCATAGTGTAAATATATGATAACAAGGGCCTATCTAGTATATGAGTCATGTAGATAGGTGGATTAAGGGCATATTATTTTAATGCATCAATTATTTATTTTGAAATTTGCATCCCAATCAAAATTTGTGATTTTTTATTCATTGTGTGAATGTTTATCTTATATACTAATTGAGACACAAAACACATTGTATCTTGAATCCTTCCTTGTAAATAATGCAATAGTGGTTTACTCAGGGCTAATGGGAATCCAATCCAACCATGTAGTTAAAGCCAAATATATCCTTTAGGGCATCTAAATGGTGTTCCAACTAAACATACATAAGATGGATATATAATGGGACTCACTCAACATCTTAAATGCCTAATCAAGAAAGGTCCAACCATCCCACAAAATCAACCAAATCATAGCTAATGCCAGATGTCTCCTTCACTCAAATGAGCATGCAATATCTCACATCTTCTAAGAAGGAAACATGGTGGTGGACACCCTATAAAATATGATAATTCTTAGATCATAACTTTCCATGTGAATTATATGCCTTAACATACCATCTCGTATCCAACCCTTGATCAATAATGATGCAAAACTCCAAGCTCATTAAACTTGCAGTAGGGATGCTTGTGAGAGTAACAATAATTATTAGTAAAAGGTTTAAAATCACTTTATATCATAATAATGACACCAAATTTGAATCAAATGGTGATATACATCAATTAAAAAAGGATCATACCAATGGCTATGGATTAAAAAAAATATTGGAATATTGAACTACCACTTGGCCCATTGCAACCCTCAACATTTAAGTAAAAATAAGACCAAAAATATGGGAGAAGATAGGGAATGTTGAAAACCAATTTCCTATGCTAAATTCAAAGCTAACCAAAAATTTTGAAGGAATTTTTGAAAGGGTGGACTCATATAGATATGCTCAAGATTGAAGGGCATGATGAGATTTTGGTTAGGGATTTTATGGCAGGTTGGAAATAACACCATGTGACCTTTAGGGGGGTTAATGTGGAAGTCTCTCAAGAAATTATTGGGGATGTTACCATAATGTATCTTGAGGGTATGAAGGAATTTAAAGATAAGAGATATAAATAGGATCTCATGCAATCCTTCTTCAAGATAAACACCATCTACCAAATGGATAATAAGGGATTTCCAAGGGCTAACATTCCATGAAGATGGTTGAATGTATTCTTATAGGTAATGTGATACTTAACTCTGGAAAGTAAATTTACCCATATCTTTTCTCACCACTTGTTATTATTGAACCACTTCAAAGGTCATCAGATTAGTTTTCCATATTATCTCTTCATGTCTCTCTAATCCATAGTCATATCCCTAAAAAAAATCCATGACTAACATAATCCACCAAGGATTAATTCTCTTTCTCACTAAACAAGGGACCCCTATGAGAATCCAAGAAATACATATGGTGGAAAGTAATAGAGAGAAGAATTTTGACAAAGATATAGTGGTTGAGGGAAGAAAGAGTGAGCCCTATCCTTCCACCCTCCTAGATCACCCATGGGAAGGAGGGAAGAAGGAAAGAAATTAGGAAAGAAATTCAATAACAATATTTAGTTTCAATAGGGTATCAAAAACCCTAACTCAAAAATACATGAATTAAAATCTATAGAGATTTGGAGGAGGGATGATGATTCAACCCATCTTCTATAGGGTTACATGTAGAAGCTATCTGAGCTCCATTGTTGGGGATCAACCAACAATATGATTACACTTATGCAAGCAATAAACCACAGAATTAAATCAGATAGATAAGTAACTAGAATCAGATAATAGCAAAGAACAAGAGATACAAGAAACCACCCTAAAAACTTGTATTGAAACTCTTTATAAAAGGAATACAATTGAAGAAACTTCTTTCTTCCACACCTCTCTCAGATGCACAAGATCTCTCTCTAGATCTCTATCCCTTAAGAGCTCTCTCTCTCAAGTACAATCAATTCCAACAACCTGGATTGATACAACTCTGTACTATTCTTCAACATTCACATACAATGAACTACTACAATAATCACATTAAGCTAAGAAGATCTAGTTCTACATATAGAATTAGGAAACTTGAGCATGCACTTACAACAAACAGTTAAGCCTCTTGAACAAGGGATCTAAAAATAATATTACTAATAATAGAAACGTGAACTTAAGACTAAGGCTTAAACTCATCATGCAAACACTCGCTTCTGTCCTCAGAAATAACATTTTGGACGCACAGGTAATCGACGCCGGTTCATGCTGCTTGCCTGTGACCGCCGTCGGCTGACCCACTGCTAACACCAACGTCTTTGCAACTGGACCTGACCGACGTCGGTCACTCCTGACCAACGCCGATGACTATGTAGACCCGAACCTGTTAAAGTGTGCTCCTAGGTGAAGCTTTTAGCTCCACATCCTAACATCCATGACAATCTATACTAATTAGGAAGGTATTTGGTGTCATACATGGAATAATGGAACAATTTCAAATATGAAATTAACAAGTTGAGGGAAAGGATAGGGGAACTAAAAATAGTATAATGAGGAAAGCTATAGGGAACCCAAAAATGGAAATAAATTCTCACCATCACCATGATGAGCTACAAAACTAAGAAAGGAAAATTGATAACTAAGAAGATTAAAGGCTCAATAGAACAAGGTAAAAACATGGTAGAAGGGTAGGGAGCTAAAACTAGAGGGATGATAAGCAATAGTGTGAAGAAGAAGACTAGTGGTAGTAGGCAAGAGAGTCACTCCAAGGAAATATAACATGTGGATTTGTTTAATTAGGTTTTGTCTAGGTCTTTTATCCTAAAATTATAGTGACTTTTTGCATCGAACAAGTTAGGTTGGCCTTATTTTATTTTGATTATTTTATACTTTTTATTTTTGAATGGTGGTTTTTAGATCCCTGTAAAACATGAGTTTAACCTATCAAATTAAAAACAATGTAATTATTTCAAATATTTTAGTGGAGGCATGTCTATAATAACTTTAACTAAGAGATAATGTAACCTAATAATTTTATAAAATATACCCCAAATACATACTTATTCTGATATAATCATACATTGTATTAAGATACACATTCAAATATTTATCATAACTTAGTAGTATAACCTTGTTATTTTTTTTATTTTTCAATTAAATCATGCATATAATATTATACTATCTTAAGTATGTAATCTTGAAAAATATGTTTAATATCCCTTTGATGAGTGGATGTTATTTATTATTAATGTAACAACTATGTAGAATTTTTTTTCATGGTGAAATAAATGTTATTAGTTTATGGTCATCAAGAATTATATTTATCTGGGTGTATTAAAAAAATATCAATAAATGATAAAATTACATACCTAGATATAAATTTTACAATCATATCAATATCAGGGAATGAGAGATAATATTTTAAACATGATTTTTTTAACTTATGATAATATGTGAAACAACAAATCTATTTATTATGATTTTTAATTATTACAATGTTATAAATCCATTCAAAATAATAAATGAAGTAAATTGTTGTTGGATATCATGTTTCACTAATAGAGATATCTTTGGATTCATTTTTATTATTTTATTTTTATATGCTTTTTCATCTAGATATAATAAAATATTATGCATTGCAACTATGTGATCATTTCTTGTCTATATTTGTAACCCCTTGCAAATAATTCTAGGTAATCACATAAAAAAATTGTCGAAAGGATTTTCATTCATCAGTTTTCAAAATAGCTACTAAAATCACCAGTCATGGATATTTATTTGTCCCATAATTAAAATTTATTTTTTATTCATTAATCAACACTGATGTCTCTTCTACATATGTTTTAGTAAGAATGGGGTCTAGGCCTCTATTTGGACATGATCACTAGGGCCTTTACTCTCCAAAGTATGCATGGGAATTTATTTTTTGATTAAACCTATTCTTAAGAAATAAGTAAGGGAGATCCTAATATTCTCCTAAATATTTTAAGAAAGACTCCATAAAGTAAAATTCATCTAATGTCTAGATTTTGGGTGAAACTATAATGTTAGTGAGGTTAAGGTATACTATTTTTAATGCTTAAATGTAATAACCCCTCAAGGTTACCTAGAATTAGTTATTTTTTTAACTTGATAGAAAAATTACTTTAACACTAATGATCCTTAACTAAATGCATCATTTAAAGTAAACTATGCTTTTAACCAACATGTTAATTGTTTGATTAATTTAGCTAATGATCATTAATAACATATGTTGATTTGATTTCATAAGTTCAACATAATAAAGTACAAAATTATCTAAGTTAATAATATAGACATTGCTAATTAAATATTACATCAAGTACATATATATACAACCAACTACTGATATTGTGCAATTAACATCAAATAGTAAAATTATACAATATTACATATCTAAATATTAGATTAAAAATAGACAATGTTCCATACAACATATGAGTTTCAATGAGCTCATTAATGCCCAATAATAATCCTGAGTAAAGCCTCTATCAGTTGAATATTAGAAGGGGGGAAGAGTATCATCTGAGTGCTTTTACACACCAACCATGGACCATTAATCCCTTTCATAATCTCCCAAAAAGGGAATGGCTCTCCCTTAATGGATGGGTAGATAATGATAGTGAAAAAATCAAAAAAGTCAACTAGAAGCCCATGTGATGTAAGATAACTATCACATGCGACATATCATAAAGAAATACATTCTAACATGATATTGTGCAATACATGCAACCTATATCAAATAGGTGAAATGAAAATGTTAAAACCATAAACATTACTTTGGCCAAAGTTTTAAAATAGTTATTCTAGATCTCAAGATCAATCAAATTCACACACACTGCTCATTTAAATAACCACAATCTATCTATTTAATATCACTAAGTAAGTATGTGAATTCCATTACACCTTCTTATTTAATGTCATTACTAATAGATAAGCATAATAATGATAAAATCCACATATTCCAAATATATAAAGATTCATATAAAGAATGACATAACATATATGAATGAAAGATATCAAATTCTCATGTATATTACTTTATGAGTATCCAAATGCTATGAATAAGCTAATTGGTATTTTAATAAACCCAGTTAGATAAGCAAATGACATATAATAATTATTTAACCTTCCCATTTGTTAATGACCTAATATTTAGAAAAAAATCCAACTATTTACCTAATCTATTTTATAAAAACAAACTATTCATCACATTTAGATTTCCTTGTTTCCATTAATGACCTTAAAAAATTCCATAATACCAAATAGTTACATATCCACATGTCTCAAAAGTTATAACTCCTATTATATTCACCTTCTGTTTATAACATAATACAAATATATGATCAAAATTCACTCAAAAGGGGTACATGTTCCTAGTAAGATTTATTTACCAAAATAAGAGTATATAAACACAATAACACAAATTATCTTTAATGTGTGTGTGTGTGTGTGTGTGTGTGTGTGTGTGTGTGTGTGTGTGTGTGTGTGTGTGTGTATCTCACACACACACACAAATTTACTGAGTTTGGATTACAAGATATATTACCAAATGTAAATATGTTAATGTATGATCCCATAAACATCACATAATGTAAAGCTTTAAAATCATATGAAAAAAACTATATGTTTATATATCTATATACAATCATTTAAAAATCCACCTTATTGATTCACTCAAAACCTTAGATTTAAATCAATAGTTGAATATTTTAAGACATATAGTCATAAATTTTTTATTCAATTTTAACTATTTTAAAACTCATTTTTTCATACATCACACAAAGAACTTATATATATTAGTTTTAGGATTGACTTATATTGACTAAGTTGATCCTCCAACTAAAACATTAACCATGATAAAACTTTACTAAGTCATTTTATCAATCAACACTGTCAAATATCTATTATTAAAATAATCAAACCTCAAACTAGTTTTTTTTAAAACCAACACACAATCCAATCAATATTTGAATATAACTCAATTATACACATTATATTTTGAAATTGACTCTACCTGAGTCTTTACTAAAATAAAAAAATTACAAAATAATAAAACTAATCATATAACTATCATTACACCATCAGTTGATTCAAAATTTATTTATACCCAGATCCTTATACCCAAAAGCAAATAATTCTCAAGAGTCATAAAAGCTCATGAAATAAATGAATAACCCCAAATCATCGTATTCACTCATCATGCAAAGAAATCAAAAAAAATACTAGTTCCCTAATCTTTGTTTTTCCTATAACTATGCACAAAGACTATATTAAATTCCCAAAACTTAAATAACTTTGGAAATCAATATATATATACATAACCATATAATACAGGGTTTGACCCATTTGTATATGGCTCTATGGGTGGGTTAAACACTTCCACATGGTTATATATAAATGAAACCCTATTAAATATCATTTAAATCTTACACACAACTATTATTATTCCTAGATTTAAAAATGATTAACATAATATTTAAGAAAACCCATGTAACCCTAAACACTAAAATACATAGGTTTCTTTTTCTATTTCAATGTAAATATATGAATGCACACAACTACTCAAAATGGGGGATATAAGTGTTTGGCCCTATGGGTGGGCCATACCCACATATAGGGTCATCCACTTATTTTTTTAATAAAATAAAATAATAAATTTATAACCCATTAAAAATAAAATAACAACCAAAACATTTCATATATCTTATCAAAATGGAAAAAGAGTCATATATCTTATCAAAATGGAAAAAGAGAAATAATGATATGAGCAAACCCTACCTTTAATGCAAAACTAGGTAGTGTAAAAATCCAAAAAATTTCTCTACCCAACACTTCTTAACTTGTCTTGCCTTCATATATTCATTTTTTTCTAACTTGTATGCATAAAAAACCCAAAAATACTCCACAAAATTGGGTCTTTGCCAATGAATCTCTAGTTCCATCAATATTTTTCTAAAATTATGGTGTGCTAGCTCACCAAAAAACCCTTAACAGTCAAGTTAACTAGCAAAAGAAAACCATCATGACCAAATATGCAATATAAAACTCTATGTTTTCTCCCCAAGTGATGGATTCAAATAATCTAAAACTAAGTCTAACCCTAGATACTCTGAATATTCCAAGTTGAATAATCACATTCAATTTATAGTTTGCATGATAATATTTGACTAAAACCAAAATGCCAATAAAATAATCATGCAAATAAATTTTTCAAACATACTCTATGATAAGCCTTTGACCATTCAACATGTAATGTGATTTTGCAAAACACAAAAATACATAGATTTATTTTTCAAAACCTTGATTAGATATAACTTAGGCTAATTGAAACCATCAAATAATAAGACAATCAAGTCCTTTCCATTTTAAACTATGACTTCTAACTAACTGAACATGACTAATGTTATTAATTCAATGTGTCATTCAACTAATGTAACCTTGTTTAAACTTATGACCTGCATATACTATATCAAGGTGTAAGGTTAGAATCAAACCTTAACAAAATAATATGCCAATGATAATCCTTTTAAATTAAAATTATCATTTACCTATTGAAAATGATTATTTGAATAGCTATTTGGTTTGCATGCAATACATATCAACTATGGTTAAAACATCACAAAAATTTATAACTTTCTAATAGACATGAAACATCTTTATTACCATTGAAATCATGCCTAACATATCTCTATCCTTATCAGACAATATGACACTTGTCTTTATTTCACTATTCACCTTCTTGACAATGATTTATTATAGATTCACTTCTTGTTGCAATGAATAACTTACTCCTTTGACAATGCTTCACTATCTCTTTGTTAAAACATGCATTCAATGGTTTTATGGTTCTTATCACTTAAACATGTTATTCACTACTCAATTTTGCTTGCACTAAACTTAGCCTTTGTAGCCTTTTTATGTCATTGTTTGCCTTTTGAGTACACATTTAGTTATAATGGTATAGGTTCACATCACACCAAACTTTAAAATTCAAAATAATTTATTTTAACCTTCACCCTAACTATTGACCAATTTGCAAGGCATTTGGTCGATTCAAATGATCTAAACATGAATTTTTATTCTAAACTCTAGTCACAAGGTTACTCCTTATAAATGCACCCAAGGACTCTCCAAAATTCCTTTGTAATCTTCCAATCCATTAATAGGCCACTGCGATAATTGCATTGATACTGTATAAACTTCATAAAACTAATCAAAATACTAACTTGTCTTTTCCTCTCCATGGTTCAACATTCTAATCTCATTTTTGATTCTACTAAATATACAATTGAACTTGTAGTCAACTGAGAGCTTTTGAAGAGAAAAAAATAACAACATTGTTATATAAGTTCATAAAATTTTAACCATACTATGAACATTTCTTACAATATGCAAAACTGAGCAAGGTCGATATAGATTTTACCTCAAAATATCGACCCATACTGCTAATGACATCTCTATTCACATTTGGTTTATTATCCTATGTTGGACTATGCATATTATTTAGGCTTATTACACTACCAATATAAACTTTAAGTATTCTAGTACCTCAGGTCTCTTTAGCAAATGGAAAATTACTTATCATTGCATATCTACTAGCATCAACTCTATTCTTAGATGAAACCTTTTCCTTGAATATATTCTCAGTCCTTCTCTTCCAACATAGAAATAGAGTATGTAAGGTTTGTAATTATTTCTATCTAAAACATCTCAATAGGACATTTTAATCTTTTTTGTAATATGAAATGAATACAAATAATTGGATTAAACAATCACATTCAAACGAAGCACAAAAAGACTCACCCATCTATTTAGAATGATAGAAACAACATTATTACAAGTTCTTCTTTCATAAACAACTTCACACAGATAATATAGGGGCTTATTTTAACATTTTAAAAAAATACTTGTCCTAGATCACACGTCATACTTAGATATTCTTCAACATTTTTCCAAACTATCTCATGCATAGACTTGCATTCTACATAATCATTCAATTTCTAAGAACACAAAATTACAACAAAATAGGGTTTGTAATTTGATTTTTTAAGAACACAATTTATTTATTCACTTTATTTTGGGGTTTTACATAATCATTCTCCTTTAAATCCAATCCCAAATTTGTTTCCCTACACAAAATGACCTCCTTGTTTCAAACCAAAAACTTCTATTTAATCCAAAAAGGTTTCTTACCTAACTAGTATAACGAACTCCTAACTTTCCTTGTAACTCTCACCCATATGTTGGGAGTCTCCTAACTAATTTATCTTACTAAAAAGTACCAAAAAAACATTGAATACTCTTAAGACCCCTAATGACAACCTACTAAGACTCTAAAACATGAAATTTAGCCTAATATTTACAAATAAGGTATGATGCTCCTACATCATACTATCGAGGAGTAAATGGAAACTTTCCCTAAAAGTTATAAGTGTCTAATCTTTAATGTTATTTTCAACACCTTTTTTACAATAGAATCTCCTCCTAGATCCTAAGGCCTATTTGAAACATAGGCCCTTTTTATGCTTGTTGGCTCCTTGTTGTTTCTTATTTCTCTTGATCTCTCCTTTGAGTTTATTCTTTTAAACCTTGATATTCAACTTGATCAAATTCAACTCCTTAGTGTTCTCTTGCAACCAACTTAGATATAAAACACACCAGTTTACAAAAATAATATTCTACTTACCTTCTTGACAATCTTCCTCTTGATTTTCCTTGGTTATTCTCTCTATACTTTGTTCTATTATTTATTGTGCTGCTATTTTTTCTATCTTATCTTATTCAAACCTATTAAACTTTGTAACCTTGTTATCCTCTTCTTGTTGCTATACCTGATCAATAACTTCCTTTTCCATTGCCAATGCCCTCAACATGCTTATTTTCTTAATACAATAGTCTAAAATCTCCTTTTGTATGCATGATAAATGATTTGATACACTTGAAAATAATCCTTTTACCTATTCATCTAAAGTATCTTACCCATCTCTTCTTCTCTCTATTGGTCCTTCATATTGGGTAGTTTTACTCTCTTAAGCAAGTTTGTTGCACCTTGCTCCACCTTAAGCAAGTCTTTTCCACCTTGCTCCATTCCAAGCAAGTATTCTTTACCTTGCTCCATCTCTCATCCAAGCTATCTTCTTGGATCTATGAGCTTATTTATCTCTTTCTCTATCCTCAAGCCTCTCTTGGCTTTCAATCTACCTTGACCAACTTCCTCTCATTTACCTACAATCTTCTTTGAGTAGTCTTTACAAATAACTTTAACATAATTTCATTAAATTGGTCAAATAAACAATCTAAAAATAAAAAACAATATGTACCTTGCCTCTTACAAATCTTCTTCACCTGCTTCCCAATGATACTTCTGCTTTTATACCAAAATGATGTAGAGGTTGCAAGTCACAATCTTTATCCTTATCAAACAATCTTCCACTTGTCTTTATTTCACTGTTCACCTTCTTGACAATGATTTATTATAGATTCACTTCTTCTTACAATGCTTAAATTACTCCTTTGACAATGATTCACTAGTTCTTTGTTAAAACATGCATTTAATGGTTTTGAGGTTCTTATCACTTTAAACATGTTATTCATTACTCGATTTTGACTGCATTAAACTTAGCCTTTGTAGCCTTTTTAAGTCATTGTTTACTTTTTGAGTACACAATAGGTTACAATGATACAGATTTGAATCATACCAAACTTTACACTTCAAAAGCCTTTATTCTAACCTTCACCCTAACTATTGACCAATTTGAAAGCCATTTGGTCAGTTCAAATGATCTAAACATGAATTTTTATTCTAAACTCTAGTCACAGGGTTACTCCTTCTACATGCACCAGAGGACTCTCCAAAATGCCTTTATAATCTTCCTATACATTAATATTCCACTATGATAATTACATTAATAACGTATAAACTTCATACAACTAATCAAAACACTAACTTTTTCTTTCCTCTACATGGTTCAACATTTTAATCTCATTTTTTATTATACTAAATATACATTTGAATTTCTAGTCAATCGAGAGCTTCTAAAGGGAAAAAATAATAACATTATTACTATGAACATTTATTATAATATGTAGACTCGAGTAGCATTGATATAGAGTTTACCTCAAAATATCAACCTATATTACTAATGGCATCTTTGTTCACATTTGGTTTGTCATCTTATGTTGGACTGTGCATATTATTTAGGCCTATTACACCACCAATATAAAATTTAAGTATTCTAGCACCTCAGGTCTCTTTAACAAATGGAAACTTACTTATAAATGCATATCTACCAGTATCAACTCTATTCTTAGATGAAAACTTTTCCTCAAATATACACTCAATCCTTCTCTTCTAACACAGAAATAGAGTATGCAGGGTTTACAGTGTTTTTTATCTAAAATGTCTCAATAAGACATTTTAATCTTCTTTATAATGTGAAATGAATACAAATAATTGGATTAAACAATCACATTCAAATGAAGCATAAAATTACTCACCCATCTATTTAAAATGATAGAAACAACAATATTACAAGTTCTTCCTTCAAAAGCAACTTCACACAGACAATACAGGGGCTTCTTTGAATATTTTAAACAAATATTTATCCGAAATCATGGGGTCATATTAATATATTATTCAACATCTTGACAAAATATCTCATGTATAAACTTACATTCCATAGAATCATTTAATTTTCAAGAACACATAATTACAACATAATAGGGTCTATAATTTGATTTTTCAAGAATACAATTTCTTTATTCACTTTCTTTTGGGGTTTTACATAATCAGTCTCTTTCGAATCCAATCCCCAATCTATTTCCCTACATAGAATGACCTACTTATTTCAAACCAAAAACCACTATTTAAGCCAAAAAGGTTTCATAACTAATTATCATAACCAACTCCTAACTTTCCTTGTAACTCCCACTTTTACATTAGGATTCTCCTAACTACTTTATCTTACTAAAAAGTACCAAAATAATATTAATTACTCTTAAGACCCCTAATGACAAACTACTAAGACTCTAAAACATGAAATTTATCCTAATATTTACAAATAAGGTATGATTCTCCTACATTAATATTCAATCCAGACAATACCAATCATAAGTGCAGTCATTGTCAAGACAAAAGAATTAGACTTTGCATTCGAAAAAGATCATAAAAAGACATTGAAGCAAAAGTTATGATTATTATAAAAATGGATTAAAAATATATAAAATTTTAATTTATGTAAGCACATCCTTGATACTTCATCACAAGTTTAAGAAATATTCCATATCGATAATAACATTAACAATAAAAAATGTCATTAATAAGATGCATTATACAAACAAATAATTAATAAGCAAACTTCTAATCGAAGTGTTGTGTGTTGAGTTCTCATCTCATTATCTCATTTTCCACTCATCTCCATGTGATCCATCTTCTTCAATGATACACTCCCTTGGTCATAGTTAGTAGGGTATACCTCATCCTACGTCCACCTTAGTAAAACAAATATTTGTTACACTATATCATGAAAAAAATATAATAAATTGATGTAACATAATCAACTACATAATCATGGTCAAAGTGTATCATACTAGAATACAAATAGCTAACTACCAATTAACTATCATGATCACAAGTAATAAACATTATCCATAATCAACTTACTATAAATCTAGCCACTTAACACTTTAAGTTATCCAATCACTAACCACAAAATATAGTAATTAATATATTATTGTGTCTAGAGGAAAATCAAGATGTAAAATTCTTCCCCTAAAGTTGGTCATCATCCCAATGACACTTATTTCAATAATTTTTTTGAAATAAAATAATGTTTAGTAAAAAATAAACATAATACCTATAAAAATACTAAGCAAAAAAATGAATAAAAAGCTTATAAAACTCCTCATAATCTTCCCAAGTAACACTATCTTTAGAATATTGGTCCCATTAGACCTTGTAATGTGACACTTCCTCTATTATGCAGACTAAGTTTGTGTGTTAATTATTATAATTGGTTCTACTATGACCATCCCATGATCCAAAAGCTGTAAAACATTCCAATCCAATATATGAGAAGGATCAACAACAAAATTTTTAAGATAAGACACATGAAAAACATTATGAATTAGTGTTAAACCTAGTGACAAAGCAAGCCTGTATGCCACAAGATTGATAACTTCTAATTCCTTGAAGGGTCCCATAATATAAGAGATAATTTGGCTAATTTTTCAAATTTGATTGATTTTTTTAATGGTTTAACATGCAAAAACACTTTATCTCCGATTGAAAACTGCCTTGATGTTCTTTTCAAATCATTATAGCTCTTGTGTCTATCATTGTATTTATCCAACCTTTGCCTTAGTAACTTAATCTACTCTTCATTTTTAAGAAGTATATCTAAACCAAAGACTACCATGTCTTCTAACCTATCTCAGCTAATTGGTGTTCTACACCTTCCATATAATGCCTCAAACATAGCCATTTTATACATTGATTTATATGAATTATTGTAATCAAACTCAATTAGTGAAATATTTTCTTTCCACCTATACTATTGGTCCATACAATACATCCTTAGAAGATCTTCTAAAACTTGATTCACCCTCTCTATTTGCCCATCTATTTTCAAATGGTATGTTGTATTAAAGTTAAAATAAGTATCCAAAGCTGAATTGAGAGCAAACTAGAATATATAATTCATTTTTGGGTCACTATAAAAAATAATATTTTCTAAAAACCCATGAAACCTATACACTTCTTTCATAAATCTCTTCGTAAACATAGGTGCATCATCTAAAATATTACCAAGAATGGAGTGAGCTACCTTGGTGAGTTTATTAACAACCATCAAAATCATGTCATGTTAGTTATGAGACATTGGTAACCCTTGGACAAAGTCCATGCTAATGACTTGTGACTTCTATTATGGTATGGAATGCAGGTATAACAACCCATCAGGATGCACATGCTCAACCTTAACTCATTGACATTATGAACATTATGAAACAAAATCTTATACATTTTTAATTCCTTTCTATAAATATAATCGTCTTAACTTTGACAAGATCTTAGTCACACTTGGATGACCTAAATAAGGATCGTTATGTATTTCTTTGAGTACCAAAATCCTCAAATTCTCCTTATCCATTACATAAAACCTTCCTTTATACCTTAATAAACCATCATGTTTAGACTTGTATCCTTTATACTTAGGATCCTAAGCATTTTGAGCAAATACTAACTTTACATGTTCATAAATTTCATCTCTTAGAGATAATTTCACCACTTGATCATGAAAGGTACTCTTGATATTAGCCAAAGATGTTATATACCTTCGATGACTAAGGGAATATGCAACCTTATTTTCCTTGCCTTTAATATAGTTGATGTCAAAATCATAATATTAAAATAACTCTAACCACCACCTTTGACATGCATTCAACTTAAGTTGGGTGAAGATATACTTGAGACCCAAGTTATCAGTTTTGAGCTCAAATAGTTTTCCCAATAGATAATGCCTCCAAACTTGTAAGGCATGAACTATTACATCTACTTTTAGATCATGCAGGGCATAATTTTCCTCATATAGTTTCAAATTTTTGGATTCATAAGCTAAAATATAACCTTATTTGTTGAGAAATCCTCCAATACCATCTCTTGAAGCATACATTATTATTGATAATTATCCATTTAGATCAAGAAATCTCAATATAGTTGGCTCCTAAAAATCTTTCTCTCACTTCAATGACCACACAAACTTCTAATTTTTCCATTGAAGAGTGGTAATAGGATTTGATATCTTGGAAATTTTTGGAAAAAAATTCCTATAATATCCATCCAAACCCATAAAAATCCTAACTTCATGGACATTTTAAGGTGTTGGCCACTCCATAATGGCTTTAATCTTTGAAGGATCCACAAATATTACTTCTGTACAAATAATGTGCCCAAGGTACTATACCTTACTATGAAATAAATCACACTTTAATATCTTATCAAAAAATGTATGTTTTCATAACTATTGCAGAACTAAATTTAAATGTTTTAGATGTTCCTCCTTAAATTATGCATAGATGAGGATATCGTCTAGAAATACCATCATAAAATGATCTAGATACTCCCTTAACACACTGGTCATGAAATTCATAATTTTTTTTGGTGCATTAATTAGTCCAAAAGGAATAATTATGAACTCATAGTGCTTATATCAAGTCCTAAAATCTATTTTTAGAATGTCTTCCTCATGAATCCTTAATTGATGATACCCTACTTAAAGATCAATCTTTGAAAAAATTGATATTCAACACATTTAATCAAAGAGATCATCAATACAAGGTAAAGGATACCTATTTTTTATCATTAACTTATTCAACATGATATAATCAATACATAGGTGAAATATTCTATCCTTCTTATTAACAAACATAACTCGTGCACCCCATGGTAACACATTTGGTTGAATTAACCCTTTGGATAACATCTCTTGAAGTTGAGCCTTCAAATCCACCAGTTCTATTTTCATAATTATATAGAGGGTTTTAAACTATGGTTCAAACCATATAATGATGTCAATTGAGATATCAAATTCTCTTTTAGGGGGTAAACCTCAAAATTCTTCAAGAAAAACATCTCAAAAATCTTGGAGAGAAGGATAATCTTCGATGGAAGGTTCCTATGATTCCTCCATTTCATTTATCTTTATAATAAATTATTAACACCCTTTTCTCTATGATTTATTCAACCAAATTGATAAAATATGTCTAAGCTTAATTTCCCTCATTCCTCCCTAAATTTGGGTTTCATTACCCAAATAATCCAAATATTCAACCTTTTAAGTAGACAATCTGTACCTTAGCTTTATGTTGAGATAAAAAATTTACTCTTAGAATCACATCATATGACCATAATGGAGCTAAGAATAGATCTAATACCATATCAATTTTAGGTAATTTGATCTCATCTTTGACCAAACATTTATCAACCTTGACTTTATATTTGTTCTTATATTGAATCGGCCATGTATTTTCCATAACTCTAGATTTTATAAAAAACTTGTTAAGCATAATAGGATAAATAAAACATTTATTAGCTCCCATGTCAATCAAAATTAAAATTATATGTCTAAATAAAGTACTTGATAGTTCAATAGGAGAACCCTAAAACTCAGCTTGATAATTGTCAACATCTACATGAATTCTCTACTAGAAATATCCCTATTGCAGAGCAAAACCCTCATTCTTACCATCTGATTTCCATCGAGTGCATTTAATACCATAAGGATCACCTCCATAGATGAAACATCTACCATGTGGTCCTTTCCTATTAGAATGTTGATTTAAGTTAAAACATCCCTTGAAACTATTTCTTACTTTCTTGTTCCTTGAATAATTGCTAGACTTTGCACTTTGAGTTTTGAACTAATTTTTAGAGTTTCCACTCCTTATATAATCCTTCTTTCTAAAAGTCATTTTAGGACCTCCAAAAATTTTCTTGAATTTATCTTTGACTTAAGAAAGTGAATTCTTTTTTTATCCTAATTTACTACCTTTTTAAAGATTTGATCCATATTATATGGCCCATGCACATGCACCTTGCATCTAATTTGGGGTTTTAATCCCATAATGAATTTCTTGCTATGAATTTCTTGGGGTTTTAATGAGTCTACCTGATACTAAGGAATATACTTTAGGAACTTGGTGAATTGCTCTTAATATTCATTCATTGAAAGGTCTCTTTGCTTAAAATTCTAAAAATCTATCATCTTATGATGAAAATGGATTTGGGGAAACCATCATGATCTCAAAAAGGTCATGAATTATTCCCATGTGATGGTGTTAGATTCAAGATTCAAATCTAATTAATTTTTCTCCCACCACATTCCTACTTCACCAGCCAACTGATAAGCTCCCCAAATTTATTTTATAACTTAAAATTAATTCCAAATATTGAAATAATTTTCCATATTTGTTATCCATGCTTCTAATTTATCTCCTAAATGGTTCCATCAAACTTTAGTGGATTAAATTTATTCATGTCATGTGTAAGCTTAGTATCTACACATGTTCTCACATCTTGAGGTACCTCATCTTATCTAGGTTCTTGAAGAGCTTCTTACTCAGCAAGATGATCTTCAAGTTCATTTTGATTGTTTTCCTTAAAATGCACATGAAATTTTTATTCAATGGTAGCTATTTGGTCCCTAGTCTCATTCATGGTTACGATAATCTGATCAAGTTTTGTAGTTTGTTTAGTAAGAAACTGATTTGGGTCAACTAGAGAGTTAACATTATTAGGATTTGATGTACCCTCTCTAGTTGGCATTTTATGTGACATTATTTTTTTTGAATATATAATAATAAGAATACGTTAGTGGACTCATTAAGACCAAGAGTTTGAGCCTCAACTCTATTACCATGATGTAACAACCCCTTAGGGTTAACTAGAATTAGGTTAATTTGTTTTCTCAATATAAAAATTACTTTAGCACTAATGATCCTTAACTAAATGCATTATTTAAATTAAACTATGATATTAAGA
>JARHVA010009837.1:90000-95000 GCA_037957365.1 Torreya grandis
TTGAATATTTTTCAATTGGTTATATGAGTTATGAATCATATAATTAATGAAGATTCATTTATACTAAGGATAATCCTTTTGGATCATTTGAATCTAATCTGGTGACAAAGATTCATAGACTATTGAAGGTTATTCGAGTCCTAAAGACTATTGGGGAAGTTTATGAGTTTAAAGATGTGTTTTATAAGGATAATATGGTATATAAAACTACTAATCTAAGTTAAAAAACTCTTTTCATACTAATAAACTGTTAGTAATACAAAAAAATACTAAAACATTTTATAGCCTGTTGTCTAGTCCTCATATTTCTCACAGAATTATGTGTATTAGCATTTTCAAACTATTTTGAATGTGACCAAGGACAAATAATAATTTATAAGGTTGAGGAAACCTCAAAAAAACCATACACAAGTGTTGGAATGATTTTAAATGAACCCAAACTCATTTTAGTCATTTTTGAGACATCTTAGCCTCACATAGGCCTACAAATTAGACCTAGGGTTTCTAAAAATTACAACTATAATAAATTTTATTCTAACCCTTAAAAATTCCTAAAATTTTCAATCCTATGTAATTTATGATTGTCTTTAGGAAGAATTATGTTTTATACCCTTATAAGTATGTACAGTATGGGTTCTTAGATGATGTCTTGATATTAGGCCTAGGAGACCTAATTACCTAGAAGGATGTCAAGGAACAAGAATTTACCTTGGTAATTTAGACTTGTAACTATTGGAAAAGCTAAATAAGCTTAATGGGTGTCTGAAAGTTGATTTGGTTTGTGAATATCATTTGTAGTTTATTCAAACCTTAGAGGTTTGTGATAAATGAAGGCTACCAAGAAGGCCTTATTGCTAAGAAGCAAGATAATATTAAAAGTTGAAATTTTTAATTGAGACATATAAATTTTGTAAAATATGTAAGAAGTTAAAGGGTATTTTTAATGGTGTTTGGTTTCCTTTGAGGGTTTTTGGATTATCCATACATGCTAGATTTGTATGAAAACATGGCTAGTAGATAAAGGGACCTTAATGAGTTAATGTAGACTTGGAATGAGAGTTTTATAGTGGAGGTGGTTTGGTTTTGTTTGGTTATGAGTATAAATAGATATATAAAAGTTATATGAGCCTTGATAAAAAGTTAAGAACCATGAAAGCATGATCTAGGCTTTCAAGCCAATGAATCTACATCAAAGAGAGAGAGAGGCAAGTTAGAACAAGTCATGGAGAGTGTGGATTTTGTGATTGTGTACAAGATATCAAGGATAGTGATCAATACAAGAGAAAAAAGAGGTGCATGAAAGAGTGAATTTATTTAAATCAAGAAGGACTATATGTTCACAAGGAGGCTTGTGAGTCTTGAAAAGGTAAGATTGGTTAAGAATAGTCAAAGAAAGAAATAATGTACCTTAAAAAATGAATCAATTCATAGATAAAGAAGGTAATAAAGTGAGAAAATAGAGATAGGAAGATAATTTATGAGGTTGTAGGTAATTATCTCTACATTAATCAATATTAAAGTTTGAAGATCTTTATTTGAGAAGAAGATAAAAAATAAGAAAAGGTACATTTGCATTTATCTATTGTCTTTAATTTGTGATATAAATAAATTTGTGAATTTTTTGATAAGTTTTGAAAGATTCAACATTTATATGTGTAGCCTATTGAGGCTTGTCAAGAGAGAGAAGAGTGGTGACCCAAGTGTGGCACCTAAGCACATTGATCAAGTGGTTACCCTAGTGAGGTACTTATGAAAATTTTATCATTGGTGATCAAATTGAAGTACCTAAGAAGATAGATAAAGTGAAGTAGAGTAACATTGTAACCTTGTGAACTTAATAAGACCAGTTAAAAGATATGAAGACAAAATTAAGAAATAAATTTTTAAAATGGAAAGGAAAAAAGCTGAGTTAAGAAGAATGAGGGATGAATTAGAAATGTTTGAACTCAAAGTGAAACTATGGTTGAAGAATAGATAACAAGCATGTGGTTATCTTATTAAATTAATAATGAAGTGGCCTATAGATTTTCTAGTCAAGAGGAAAAAAATAGAGAGAATGGCCCATACATGATTGAAAAGTAAAAAGTTACCAAGGGAGCAACATGAAAGAGAAGTAGTGAAGATAATTCTCATTGAGGATAACATGAAGGAATACAATAAGAAGAAATTTTCCTTGATAAATACACTCAAGGAGACATTTTAGTCTCTTATTTTGATATCTCATATTATGTTTAAGTGTGTGTATATGGGTACAAAGCATAGTTGGATGAAGTTAAAGGAAATGACCTTAAATATTGCGAATAATGGGTCAAGTGAAACACCCATAAAGAAAGATGAAGGTGAAAGAAAATAGATACAGGTTGTAGAATCCCACAAAAAAGAGATGCAAGCTAAGTTTGAATTCCATGATGCTTTAGGAAGTATTTATGTAGAAAATAACAAGGGATCACCCAAGAAAGAGGTGGTTGTAGGCAAGGAAAAAAAAGAACATGACCATATAGTAGATCATAGAAAATATAAATATATATTTTTATCATGCACAATAAGATTAAAATACAAAGGTATAGGTTGGAAAGGTAAAGGGTAAGGTTGAGCTCTTATAATGTGTAATAAATCATGGATACATAGTACCAAAGTGGATCAAGAAAGTAGTCAATGAGATGAATAAGGTAAACCTCAAGAAATAAATCATTGAAGTTGAGAACTCAAGTGAAAGACGAGAAAATTATGGGTAAAATAATATAGAGAAGGTTAGATCAAGCCTACATGATAGGTTGTTAATCAAAAAGGCATGAATAAGGTGCTAAAGGATAGAAGTTAGTTTATGATTTAAGTAAAAAAATGATTCAATGCACAAAATCAGACCAAGTACAATAATGGAAAAATGTGGGTGGTAGCGAGCATGAAAAAGACAAGCAAGGATAGTGTTTTAGGTCTACTCCAAGAGAGCATGAAGAAAGAATAAAGTTTCAAGCCTAAAAATCAAGTTAAAATCATGAAACCAATAAAAAATAAGGAGATGATATTGAAGTCAAGAAATCCAAAGAAACATGATGAAGAGAACATAAATAAATGGAAAGGTATGTAAATTACTTGTGATGTAGTATATTGTATAAGTGAAGAAGACAATGCAAGGAAGATAGGACAAGGTCTTAAGTTTGATGAAGACAATGAAGAAGTGAATGCTCTCACATTGAGATAAAAATTGTAGATGTTTGAGTAATTCTTTACTCCCTCAAAAGGGATGTATATAGGTTAAGAATAACATGAGAAGATTATGGTTTATCTCAAATAAGAGACAAGTAAGCATGAGGAAGAGTTGGATGGCATAAGTAATGAAATCCATGAAGATGCTATCAAGTCTCTTGAATAAGAGATATCATGCATTAATGATATAGATGGTGTAGGTTTGGAGTATTAAGAGAAGATGTCACCTCATAATCACATGAATAAGGGATGAGCCACAAGAGCTCATGATAAAACCTAGAGAAGACAAGCAAGTGAGAAGATAAAAAATGAGTAAAAAACAAGGTAAGAAGATAATTTATTTTCATGATAGTGTTATAGCTAAAATAATTGATGATAGGATGAAAAATATAAAGGGTTAATTTTAAAATAATTATTGTACATGTGTGAACCTAATTTGAAGAAGAGAATGATGTTTCAAGTAAAATAAAGAGTCCATAAGGAGATTTACTTTCAAAAATCAAAATTTGTTGAGATGAAAGTAAAGGAAGATGCAGTTAAAGATATGATAAGGATGAAGGAGAAGCAAGAGCCTTTAGAACATGATGACCAAGAATGAAACATTGAGGATAATATAGATCAACAAAGACAACATGAGCAAATAAAAATAAGTGTAAAAGAAAGGAGTTATCAAGCATCACCAAGAATAATCAATAGAAATCAGATCTTTGAAGAATGTGATCAAGATGAAGAGCATGACATAGAATAACCAAATATATAGGGGATATCATATGAAAAAGACAAAGAGTGACAAGGACTTATACATTTCCTTGAGGTGGAGGAGGAATTAAAAAGAAAGCAAGACAAAAAGATGAGATAAAATCAAAATAACTAGTTGAGAGGAAATCAAACAAAGAGAAGAATCCATATGAAGAGTTTAGAGGATTAAAAGATGAAGAATTAGAAATCTAGGAAGGACACATTATATTTGAGCTATATCTCGAATCTTTTCTCCAAGGGGAGTATGATATAGAGCATCCCAAGACATTAAGGAGAGAGTGTGTTTAAATGTTTCATAGTGATCATTTATAAATTTCAATAGATGTGAAGGGTCCTATAGGTTCCGTTGGATTGCATTAGAGTGATAGGAGTCTTTTAAGTTTGGTCTCTTGTTAGACTTATAGGTTTTTCTACCTAAACTCTAAATTTGAAATTATGAACTATTTATGTCAAGTGTTTTGAAGTCTTTGAGAAGTCTAATTATGTGAAAAAATTGTAATGGATTCTAGTTGATCCTAGTGATGTGTGAAAAATGTATTCCAATGTACTAGTGATAGTCAAGAGAAATACAAAGCCAAGAATGGCATCTTGGTAACTACCTCCATACATTGAGTGGACTATAATAAGGAGTTAGTTGCATGTTTTAGAGGATATGAAAAAATGTTTTTTCATGTAAATAAAGAGAGGTTGAGTATAAGGTCAAGATAAGGATAGAGGTATGAGGAGACAAAGGTGAGGATATGAATAGAGATAAGAGAGATCAAGTTTGTAAAGGAACCCTATCTTCCTTACCAATTCTATACATGGTTAATGTGTGCAAATGATATTAGTAAAAAAGAGAAAGATTTAATGAATGCATTGTGAGATTCATATGGATTCTATCTTTCATTGTTGTTTTTATTTCATATCATGAGTTCTTGACACTTTCTTATAGGTCACAATTTAATTTACTCATGATTCAATAATTCTAATTTTTAACTAATTAAAAAGGAAGAATAATAAAGATTTTCCTTGAGTTCCATGCAAGAGGTTGA
>JARHVA010009837.1:100000-155000 GCA_037957365.1 Torreya grandis
TTTGTAATATCTGATAGTCTCTTTATCTAGGGGAAATGTATGCATGTATGTATGTATATGTTTTTTTTTTGTGTGTGTGTGTGTGTGATCAATAATTGAATTTAATGCATGCATAAAAATTATAAAGTATTGAATTCATATCATATATCCATTATCTTCCCAATAAAATACTGTTGTTTATATTATCAAGCATGAATTTAAAAATTGTAGCTATGATTATAAGAACCATTATTATATGAAATTTAATTTTTCCTAGTATCTCCCATAGATATTTTCAAATAATTGAATGTTCATATAATAATAAACATGATAATTTGATTTTAAACCAATAAATTTTAGAAAGGAGATATTGAAAATGTTTAATCATGGCCCATCATCCAATAAAACCTACTTAACCATCTTATTTTAAACTTACACTTGAATATACAATGGGATATGTCAATCTATATTTTTCTTAGGGGAAAAATATTGTTTTTAAAAAGAGATGCATTATTTTTTTGACACAATGTGTTCATATTATAAGCTAAAAATAGTGGTTCAACATCACTTGGTCAAATTGTATCATGCAATGTTGCATAAGGAATATTTTTATACATAGGCATATTTTGGAGTAACTCAAACAAACAAATTTTAGCATGGGTATTATTTAGTTGATCCATAATGGCATAAATTTTATTTCCTATATGGAGGTGGTGTGGGCTTATGACGAACCTTAGTTTGTAATCAAATGATAGGTTATCTCATCCCTTTGAGTTGTAACGACATGAATCAAGGATCCTAGTATAATCCTAGGGTGAATTCTAGAGACAATATTCCATCTAATAAAATTATGAGATCTAGGGGAAGGAACAAAATAAGTGTAATATTTTTATATATAGGCATATTTTGTAATAACTAAAACAAATACATTTTAGCATGGGGATTATTTATTTGATCCATAATGTCATATTATTTAGATTGATTTTATTTCCTGGTGGGAGGTGGTGTGGGATTATGAGAACCTTAGTTTCTAACAACATGAATCAGGGCTCCTAGAATAATCCTAGGGTGAATTCTAGAGGCAAGATGCTAGCTGATAAAATTATGAGATTTAGGGGAAGAATTGAAATAAGTCATATATAATATTTGGCTTATAATCATTAATGCATTTAATTCAAATTAGATATTTTCACATTGTGAATTAAGGCTAAAGATGGCTTATTATTAACTAAAGCCTTATTATTAAACTTATATTTAGTTTTATACATATAAAAGTAAAACACTATGAAATTATTAGAACCATGACTTGAGTAGACTAATATAATAAATGTTTATTTATTTAATCTAGTATAATTTTAATGTGAGGGAAAATTAAAAATTAGGTCTGAAAATAAAACCCTAAGGCTAAAATTAGAATCCATTGAAATAAGGATGAAACCCTAAAAGAAACGTTTAGCAATGCTCAATCAATATACAATATCACCAATATGTTTACCTTATCTTTATACTAGTGTGAATCATAATAGGATAGACTATAATAATTAGTTTAGAATATAACATATGCCAATCAAACATAAATATTAATATACAATAATGAAATTTACTTGATAATAAGATTTTATATTTATGGAAATTAAAAAAATTGATATAATATCTATATTCATTATTTAATTGTTCAACTATAACTATGTTCTGATAGTGGAAATATAATAGAATCAGGTCTATGATTCATTCATATCTTGAATTATATATCTGTGTGCATGTTTGGTAGCATCAGGTAATGGGAAATTCATCAAGTGTAGGAGACTAGGTCTAACATTATCTTCATGTGATATTTATCCTCTATGTTTTCATTTAGTGTGATGTGTCTACCTATTATGTTATGTTCGTGTGACCATTAATCTATGATGATGTGAAAAACTATTGAAATCAATTCATTATCCTTGAAACCCTAGGCTCACTTGTGAAGGATAATAACCTTTAAAATTTCAAGAATTTTAATTGGGTTGAGATGACTCTAATTAGCCCCTTGATGATTCACTACATCCTAGATATTTAACACTCTAAATAGGGAAGTTAAACCACACATAGTTATTATCCTTTGATCTTGAAAATGTTGATTATGACCTAGATTTTTGTGCTTCAAACTTGGCTCATGATTGCTTCTAGTGACTGATTTGAAATTTGGAAAGAATGGAATAAAATTTCTCAATGTGTAATAGTGTATATATTCTTGATAGATAAGTTATAAATGATAAATATGTTTAACCTTGATTAATATCTATATGTGCTAAATTATGTGATTTATTACAGCATTGAAAGGCTAGGTGAATGGGCTGACTTGTGATATTTATTTAATTTTGTAAAATAGCCATTGTTAGGTGAAGGATAGTAACATTAGACTTTAGATAATACTATCACTATTATTTTCTATGATAAAATAATTTAAATGTGGTGAACTAAAAATTATGATATTTAATAGATTCCACACAAACTAAGATCTTCCTCTAGGTGATTGATAGAATCATATGTTATATTAGAATCATAGCTGACATGTAAGTGTGTGGGAGTGGTGATTAATAGTTATTCAAAGATGCATAATTCATGTAGGATAAATGTATATTAATATTAAATTTTATGAGTTTCAAATACCTAATTTTAGTATCTAAATATTTGGAGTTTCTATGATATAGAAAAGGACTATCAATGCTTACATTGAGAGATCTAGTGATCCATAGACACATTTAGTGGATATATTCATCTCTTTCCTACTAGAAACATACTTTTTATTTCTATAATTTTGTTTCATGTTAGTTATATATTCCTACCTATTAATTTGGTTATATTGTAATTATAGGCTCGATCTTATGCAAATATTCTAGATTGTTTAAAACATATTTGAATAATTTAGGCTATATAAAATATGTATAAACTAAGTAGATAAAAATATAAAATACAAAGTAATATATATTTATCGCACTTAATATTTATATACCTGACCAATATAATATGTACCTAGTTTGTTCATATAATATTTTGGTTGAAAATATTATGCAGTCATCAACAGTGCCATGCAATGAATCTATCCTTTCTCAAATCTAGATAGGTAATGATAGAACCTACCTATAGAGACCTAGTAATGTAATGATGCCTATGATGATTATATTCATATATTTCCTACCATAAATGACCAATGTGTTTATTCTAGTATTTTCATGTGATGTCATTATGCTTATATGTTAATATGGTTCCTATGTAAGATCAAAGGCTTGGTATTGTACACAAATTCAAAATTGTTATCATTCACCTTGGAACCCTAACTCCACTTTTGAAACTTACTCTTTATAATAAAATGGGTTAAAATAAAATGGTTTTATATGAATCATACCACCCCTAGATGTGTCACTAAGTTTTTCCTGTGTTTTAATACTTAGAAGATGGATTAAACCATATGTAGTATCCCACCAAATTTTGTGTGCTCTCAACAATGATATAATAGTATGAAGTGAAAAAAAATTGTATTTTGACATTGAAAACCTATGATTATGAACTTAAAATAATATTTAGACTTGATTTGATGGTTGCTATTTTGAGGGATTTGTAGATTTAGATGTTTTAGGGTAGTGCCCTAAATATGTGTAGATGTATTCCTCAATGTGGAATATGATTTCTTAGAAAATTATTAGATATGAATAGGCTAATGATTTAAATTTATATATATGATAATATTTAGGTAATTTACCTTTATAAATAACATGGAAAATGTTAGGGCTAACAAAAAGTAAAGGTTTTAATTTTAAATGTATCCACAATCAAGTGTATAGATGGGTCTAACCAAGGAATACAACTTTGACAATTAAATTCATTTGATTAGGTTGGAGTTATCCAAAGTACAAAAAATAGTGATATGTGTCTATACTATAGTATGCTTAGGATAGTATAACATGTATGTAGATATTATGGAAATATTATGTGTATGGTAGAATATTATGAATGACAAACCCATAGATAAATAGATGTTGTAGTAGAAAGAGTAAATTATGTATGCACACAAGTAAATTTTGGTAATTATTGGTTTAAAATAACATTTTCAAGTGTCTAATACCAAATTTATGTGTCTACAAATTCCTCATTTTAGTGTAATATTTATATTTGTTAGAGGTACAATCACTGAGAAGGGGGGTGAATTAGTGAGCCTGAATATCTCAATCTCAATTCCAATCCTTTCAAACTATTTAAACAATCAACATATGTCAACTTGATCAAGCAACGTTAACAAGAGAGTTCATTCATTCAATGCATACACAAGATCAAACACATAACACGTAGTTCCTAAGGGAAAACCTCATGAGGAATAAAACCCACTCCCAAGCCTACAACACATGGACTACTTTTCTTATAAGAAATTACAAAAAAGAGACTAGTCAACTCTTTTAGACCAACAAACTTTGATTATATCTGCCTAACCAAAGGCTTTCAGTGAAACATCTATTTCATGAGGAGTAACTACCCCTAAGGAAGATCAATTCCTTTAAACCCTCCTTTTAAGTGAACACCTACACCTTATAATTGATGTCTTTAACACTTGATGATTGATCTATGCTTTCTAACCTCTAAAACAAATCCCTCTCTATCTTATACAAGCCTCTCATGTAGGCATGCCACATTTTCTCTCCTTTACTCAAACTATCCTCATATGCACACTTGGACCTCTTCACATATCCTCAACCTCCAAGAGCAATATTTTGACATTAAAAATATGACCTATAGGTCACACACACAATCATTAATCTGCTCTCCTTATTAACTCATCAACTAGGCACTCTACCTCTCCTTCACTCTACAAATCTCACATATACCTTACACTAGTCTTCCTCACAAGTCTTTCACAAGCCTAGAAACTATCACATTTGGTTTCACTATTTATAGATAATTTATGAATTATCAAGATCATAATATTTCCTATTAGCCACAACACATGCCTTCACCCTTAAGGCATCTTACATAGGTCACACTTAAGCATAATCCACTTTAAAATAAGCCTAAAACACTTTTAAGTCCTATGGAGACCCATTCATCTCTTTGAAACTTATTCAAGAAAACTAAGAACACATGAACACTTTAAAAATGCATGGAACCATTCCAAATGATCTACATGGTGACTGTGTACATAGGATATTGTTTGAGAAAATTATGCTTAGGTGTCTATATCCATCATAATACCCTTCTACTTAAGCATAATTTTCTCAAACAATATTATGTGTACACAGTCACCATGAATGAATACACATTCAATTTCTAAGCCTTTGTTCATACTACATATAATTGTTCAAACATTCATAATGCATAAAAATCATCTTTATGGAGTCTACAAAACCCCCCAATAGCTAATTTATCATGATATATTGAAACAACATTAATACAAGCTCAAACATCTTTCTCAAGATACTTTTAGAACTTATTTAAACAAACAATAAACTTTGAAAATATTTATATTTGACTATAAAAACTTTCATATCTTCAAATATTTATTTATAGATGTACCTTGGAGTCTTATACAAATTTGCTTTTTACACCATGGTCAAATTATACATAGATTGAAAGTTATGGCACAAAAACTAAGCACTAGTTTTTCCTTCACAAATTTGAATATTTAAATCCAAATGGTCACAATTAGACATCGACACTATGCTCACATATCATGTCCTCATTTTTCAAAATAAACATGCACATTTGATCTTATTATATGAAGCTCAACCTTTAACACAGTGTTCCACTGCCAAACGTTAAATCTTGAACACATTGACCTCATCTCCTGCAATCTTTTAATATTGACTCATCACACATCATTGATCTCTTGTACATAGCTCAGTCTATATCTGTGTTAAACATTAAAAACCTTGAGAACATCTCACTCAACATGCACTATTGATCTGTATAAGCATAAACATCTATTCATCATTAGATCTTAGAAGAAACTTGATCTTTATCTCTATTCAATGCTAAACAATGAACACTTATCCTCATCTTGTTGCTTCTTGACATATTGGAATAAACACACTCTATTGATCCTTTTGTAAGGAACTCAATATTTATCTTCATTAACCAATGAACACTTTGACCCTTTTGACTTATTATGCATCATAGATCTAGATGTACAAACTCTCATGAACCATTAATCCTTAGAAAAAGCTCAATCTTTATCTTTGCTTAATGTGAAGCATCAAACACTTGACACCATCTCATAGCATCTTTCCATCTTGGAGTAAATGTGCTTCATCAATTTTGATCAAACTTTATTTGACCAAGTATGGGAACTTTTGCAAGCTATCTGTAAGGTCAACTTTGTACCTTCATATCTTTTGTTACACTTAAATGCATGATCTAAAATTTGGACCATATGAACTCCTCACATATTAGAATCCAACCATGTGAAAAAATACTCCTATAACCCTTAATGTGTGAGATATAATGACACTAAAATGATCACTTAGATTTTTCTTCTATAGAGCCAACTATGTCAAAAACTTGTTTAGAAGCCCAAGTTTGAACATGCATAGCTTTTGTCGTGCTTCATAACTTGACCTAAAAGTTAGTGAAAACCAACTAGGTACAAAACTAAGCAAACCCATATGATCACCTTCTCCTGAAACATCCACACATGTGAGATATGCCACCATCAAAATACTTACTCAACTTTTCTTACCACATTGTAAATTTGGCTAAGTATGGGAAAATACTGTCAAAATCCCTAAGATCCCAACTTTGCACTTGCATATCTTTTGTTGAGATTAATCACTAGAATTGAGACTTTGTGCATATAAACTAGGGACTAATTTTATCATAACCCTATGACCAAATCCCCCTGACTCATCCATACATGGTAATGGTGATGTCATCAAACTACCTACTTAGATTTTTTGCCACTAGACCCAAACTATCTTGATGAAAACTATGGACTACAAGATGAATTAAAATTATGGACACAAGCTCTCTAGTCATCCTTGACCATTTATAGAACCCATTAAACATGTTAAAATCACCATACTCATCCTTGAACATCTCTAATCATGCCAAAATTGAAGATCAACCAAGCCAACTTCAAGCATACTAGGACAAACACATTGCACACTTTATCATTATCACGTAGGATATCAAATCACTTCATACACTCACCAATATACCTCTATGACATCATTAAGAACTCTCCAATAATCTCCCCTTTTGTCATTGATGTTAACAAACATCATTCAACTCACCTTCTCTCTCTTCAAGTACTCTCACAGTAGGAACTTTCTCCCCATTTAACATAATGAAAAAGTGGGAACTAACTAATCATATGAACCTAAAAATACCATCAATAATAAAAGACCATATTATAAATATTATGCAAACTCCCTCTTACCTTCACCCTACCTCTTCTTACTTTGACAACATCCTTTTTACTCCATGCCAACACTCACTTCAACCAAACACTGCAGCCAATGAAGACAAACCACACAAAACACTAAAATCTGATGGAAATTACCAAAAAAAATCTGAGAGGGAATCTCCCTAAGATTTATGAGCCATTGTATTCCCATACACTATGAAGAACCACCACACAAGCTTACTAGCCTCTTCTCTCAAGCCACCTTAGGGACCACAACAAAAATTAATGCTACATGCATAAATTGAAACATGCTCTAAAATAACTTGAGAACTCTCCTTGAAACATACATACCTTTCTCTTTTGTATAAACTAAAAAAAACCACATCTTCAAGACTAGGCCTATCTAGACTCTTTATAGCCCTACCTGACACTTGTAGAGCCCATAAATTTCAATAGACACATCTTAAAGACTTAAAAATTTATATCTAGATGACTCCCATATTCCCCCTCAAGAAAACAAATTTACATCACCTAGCTCATCCTTTGCAACATACTTCCTTCACAAACCTACTAGCCAATTAAGCCTCCATCTTGACAAAAACATGAATAATTCAAAACACATAAATATTTAGATCTATATAAATATTGATTTGACAACCAATATGGCCAATTAAACTTAATAATAATCCTTATAATTCAAATCATAAGGCAAACCATTTTTTTTGGATAGCCCAAAACCCTAGAGTCTCAAAATAAATAAGGTCAACAAGCCTCCTTCTAGTTATTGTCCACCTCTAAAACTTCTTATACACCTAGAGACAACCATTATACACTTTTGATACAAGTTTTTAGCTTACAAATCTTTAGGAATCCATACATGTTATAACCCATTTTAGGACCTACATACTCTAAAGCACAAACTGGGAAACCTAAGAGCAAACAAAAATATCCAATTTGACTTCAACATACCTGCAGACCACAAAACTTCCTGGAACATATTATAATAAGGTCAAAAAACCTTTATAATAAAAAAATCATCTTGAAAAATCACAAATCCTCTTTTTCCACTTGAAAAAATCCTTTAATCTAACCCTACAGATTGACCATATATAGCTATGACATCACTCTGACATCACCAAAACATATCTTCCACTTGGAGATACCTACTCCAACTGAGAACATTCATCTCTAGCCTTTTAAGACCATCTAAATAACACCACAACAGCACTTTATTCTCCAATGAAAGAAGTCTCTTAAGAAACATAGATAGATATATCCTTTTCACCATAATGCTCTAAAACAAAGTGAAGCCAGGAGTGGCCCACATCTCCTTAGTAACCATAGGAATCCTCTTATAACTATAAGATTTCTTTCTCTTTTTCTTCTTATCTTTAATATGAAATATGACAACTAGTTCCTTTTCTATATCACTCTCTTTCTCTTTTAAGATAGAGTTGATAACACATGGAAAAACTATGGAATATTAATATACCTTTTCATTTGAAGAGTCAACCTTGTCGTTCTAAATATCATAACTAGGCATAGACAATTGATGTACTTTAAATGATACTTACTCAGTAATCACAAGATATTCACTTTGATCCATACACATCTGAAGACTATCCTCAACCATTACCTTGGTCTTCTCTTTGAGTTTGGTCTCTTCATTCACAACATGAGTAGACAATGAGAGATATTGACACTCTTCACTTTCTAAAGCATTCTCTACCATATAAAATAGATTACCTAGACCTAAACTCTCATTATTACTCACACTTACCACCTTTAGCTTCTATGAGTTAACTTGGCTTCTTCCTTGCACTCTAAGAGCCTGATTGAACCTGTTTTGACTTGTAGGCCTCATAGAAAAAAGCAATGTGACCTCTCTTTTGATAGTTGAAGCACATCAAACATTTTTAAATAATTTCATTCTATCTTACCATATTTGGATAGAACCTTGCAATGTGTCCTAATTCATAACAATTGTAGCACTTAATATTTCTTGAAGGAAACTCAACTTACCTTACCTTAAATGGATAATATTTTGTAAAATGTCCCACATCATTAAAATTGAAGCACTCAACCTTGTTCACCCTTTTTGATTGATTACCCCATCATAGTTACAAGAAGATTCATTTTAACAGATCTCTTGCATTCTCTAGTCTTATGACCAAATTGATTACATGTGTAACAGTAAACATTGAAACTTGTATACCTCATAACATTTGGTCATCTAATCTAATTTGTATTTATTCTTATATCAAATTCAATAAATTTATATAGATTTTTCTTCAAGTTCAGAGTGTTCTTGTTCAAATTAGTCTTCATTTTGTTTTGAGTTGCATTTTCTGGTTCTTCTTTGTCTCCAAGACTAGTTATATCACTTACATGCTTTTGATCATTTATAATATTTTCTAGATCACTTGATCTCTTTTAAAATCTCACAAATGACTTCACCTTACTAGATGTCTTTTCTAGCTCACATCTCAATGACTCATTTTCAATTACATACCTTGAACATTCATCTTCTTTAGCTTTCAGGCTTATAGATAGGACTTCTAATTGACAACTGAGATGCTTGACTATATATTTATGATCCTTGGTGTTTTTATTTATTCTTGCCTTATACACACTAAATTTTTCCTTATAGTCTTTGAGTTTAGATATCATCTTCTTATTGATATTTTTCTTAATCTTTATTTCTTCAAGAGTATTTGTCAATTTAGTCTCACAGTCCACCTCATCTTCATCATCATTTGAATCACTCTCAGTAGACTCCTTTTGATATGAGAAACTACCTTCCTTAGAAATGAATAGATATATATATTTAAAAATACCATCATCTTCATGATCATACTCTAAATCACTGACTTCACTCTCATCTAATGAACTAAAATATTCTTTGGTGTAGAGACTCTTCTTGTCCTTAAAGTACTTCTTATTATCAAATAATTTGAATCCCTTTTTGCTTTTATCATACCTGAATGATCTCCTACCATCATCATGACCTTGGTCATGCTCTTCATCATCATCCTTCTTATACATATGAGGCCACTTATTAGCAAAATATCCTATCTCTCCATAATTGAAGCATTTGAGGGGTAGTTTACCTTTATACTTTCCTAAACCTATTCTTAATTTCATTGAAATCAAAGCAGTTAGTTCATCCTCATATATATCATAAATTTCATCCTCTTTAGATTTATTACCTTGGAACTTCTTCTTTGTCTTGATTTCAATCTTAAAAGATGTTTCTTTCTTTGGTGGTATATCAACATTATTCCTCATCTCATAGGAAGTAAGGGTGACATGGATTTGATCCATCTTCAACTAAGTAAGATCATGACTTTCTTCTATATCAAATAATTTTGGATGAAACTTAGGGGATAGAGACCTTAATACCTTTTGAATAACAATGGCATCTTCAAGGTTATATCCAAGACCTCTGATGATGTTCACAATCTAATCAACTCTCTACATAAAAGATGCCACATAATCTTTTTCCTTCATCTTGAGACTTCAAATTGCCTTTTGTGAGTCTACAACTTAATAAGCTTGACCTTTGAATCTCCTTCATAAATGATCTATATTTTGTCCCATATCTATTTAGTAAATTTACAATGGATTGCCTTGGTGTATTTAGTCTATGAAAGACTACAAGTGATAGCATTCATTTCCTTGGAATTATTATCAAACAACTTCTTACCCATAACACTCGATGGAGAAATAGTGGTTTTAGTATAACCATCCACAATAGATTACCAAATGTCAAACCTTAGGGACATGATGTATGTCCTCATCCTTGCACTCCAAAAATCATAATTGGATCTATTGAACATTAGTGCTTGCATAGTAGAGAAACCTCCTTGATGACTACCCATATTGTATCTTGGATCACCTTCAAACTGTTAAGACTTTACCAAAGGACCTACTTTTATACCAATTGTTAGAGGTAAAATCAATTAGGGGGGGAGGGGTAAATCATATAGCCCATATATTTCAATCTCAATTCCAATCTTTTTAAACTATTTAAACAATCAACATATATCAACTTGATCAAGCAACATTAACAATAGATCTCATTCATTTAATGCATACACAAGATCAAACACATAACACATAGTTTCTATGAGAAAACCTCATGGGGAATAAAACCCACTCTCAAGCTTGTAACACATGAACTACTTGTCCTATAATAAATTACAAATAATAGACTGGTCATATTCTTTAGACTAACAAACCTTGATCATATCCTCCTAACTAAAGTCCTTTATTGAAACACCTATTTCACAAGGAACAACTGCCCCTAAGGAAGATCAATTCCTTTAAACCCTCCTTTGAAGTAAACAACTCAACCTTATAACTAATGTCTTCAACACTTGATGATGGATATATACTTTCTAACCTCTGCACAAAATCCCTCTCTATCTCATACAAGCCTCTCACATAGACATGCCACAATCTCTCTCCTTTACTCAAATTGTCCGCATATGCACACTCAGACCCCTTTACATATCCTCAAACTATAAGATCACTATTATAATAATGAAATATGACCTATAGGTTCACACATAATCATCAATTTTTTCTACATATTAACTCATCAACTGGGCACTCTACCTTGCCTTTACTCCATAACTCTCACGTACACCTTACACTAGTCTTCCTTGGAAGTCTTTCACAAGCCTAGAAACCATCACATTTGGCTTCAATATATATATAGATAATTTATGAATTATCAAGATCAAAATATATCCTATTGGCCATAACACATGCCTTCACCCTTAAGGCATATTACATAGGTCACACTTAATCACAATCCACTTTTAAATAATCCTAAGTCACTTTTAGGTCCTATGGAGACCCATTCAGCTCTTTAAAACTTCCATGAGAAAACTAAAAACATATGAACAATTTAAAAATGCATGGACACATTCCAAATTATTTATAGGTCCCTATTAAGTGTCCACATCCATCACATTACCCTTTTACTTAAGCATAATTTGCTTAAAAAACATTCTGTGCACACAATCACCATGAACAAAAACACATTCACTTTCTAAATTTTTTTTCATACCACATATGATTATTTAAACCTTAAAAATGCACAAATATCATCCTTATGTATTCTAAAACAATTCCTAATAGCTAATTTATCATGATATGTAGAAACAACATTAATAAAAGCTCAAACATCCTTCTCAGGACACTTGTAGAACATAGTCAAACACAAAGTAAAATTTAAACCTCATTATATTTGATTATAAAAACTTTCATAATTTAAAATATTTATTTATAGATGAAACTTTGAGTCCTTTACAAATTTTATTTTTACACCATGGACAAATTCTGTATAGATCAAAAGTTATGGCACAAAAATTGAGCACTAGTTTTTCCTTCACAAATTTGAATATTAAAATCCAAATGATCATAGTTAAACATCAAACATTATGTTCACATATTGTGTCCTCATTTCTTAGAATAAACACACTCCGTCAATATTATTTTATAAATCTCAAACTTTAACACATAGTGTGTGAATGCCAAATGTTAAATCTTGAACATGTTGACCCCATCTCGTGTAATCTTGTAATATTAATGCATCATGTACCATCAATATCCTGTATGTATCTCGGTCTATATCTATGTTAAACATTTAACACCTTAATAACATATATCTCAACATGCACCATTGATATATATAAGTATGAGCATCCACTCATCCTTACATCTTAGAAGAAGATAGATCTTTATCTTTGTTTAATGTTAAACAATGAACACTTGTCCTCGTTTCATTGCTTCCTGACATCTTGGAATAAAAATGCTCCATTGATCATTTTTTAAGGAGATCCATATTTATATTCATTAACTAATGAACACTTTTACTCATTTGACTTATTATGTACTATAGTTCTAGATGTACAAAGTCCCACAAACCATTGATCCTTAGAAGAAGCTTGATCTTTATCTCTACTCAATGTTAAGCATCAAACACTTAGCACCATATCACAACATCCTAAATCTTGGAGTAAATTCACTCTATTTATGTTTCTCAAAATTTACCTTTTACACATTTTATTATGGTAACCTTATCAATCTATCTGTAACGTCAATTTTGCACCTTCATATCTTTTGTTATGCTTAGATGCATGATCTAAAATTTGGACCATAAGATATCTTCACAGAGGAGAATCCAACCATGTGAAAAACTAATCTTTGAATCCTCACATTTTTGAGATGTAATTAAATTAAAATTCTCACTCATATTTTTTTTCCAGAGGGCCAACGATGTTTAAAAACTTATCTAGAAGGCCAACTTTGAACACACATATCTTTTATTGTGTTTCAATGCTTGACTTAAAAGTTATCACAAATCAACTAGTTACAAAAATTAAAAAAACCATATAATCACCTTCTCCTTAAATTTCCACACGTGTGAGAAATTATACCATATAAATGGCTACTTATATTTTCTTTCCACATTGCAAATTTGGCTAAGTATGAGAAAATACTGTTAAAATGCTTGAGAGCCCAACTTTGCACTTTCATATTTTTTTTAATCTCACTTCATCGCTAGAATTAAGAATTTTCACATAAAAAATATGGACTAATGTGATCAAAACCATATCAAAAACTCCCCTTGACTCACCCATACGAGGCAATGGTGATGTCAACAAACTTCCTACTTAGATTTTATATCACTAGACCCAAGCTATCTAGATGAAAACTATGGACTACCAGATGAATTCCACTTAGAATAAAAGCTCTCCAATAATAATTGACCATTGATAAGACCCCTTTCACATGAAAAAATCACCATACTCATCCCTAAACATCTCTAATCATGCCAAAACTGAAGATCAACCAAGCCAACTTCAAGCATACTAGGACAAACACATTACACACTTTGTCATTATCACTTAGGCTATCAAATCACTTTATCCACTCACTAGGACACCTCCATGACATTAAAATGACATGATTGAAAAATATCCACCAAAATTTACACACTAAAATGATATTAATAAATTTGGTACCTTAGTGTAACAACAATGAGTGTCTTCAATAATGTCGTAAGTATTTACCTTACTTCATGTAGCACCTATAATGAAACATGTAGAAATAAATGTTCACTTATGATATAAATTATGAATTACTCATTTAAAATATTTGAGATTCAAAAAATAATTAATGAATACTCCCATAGGTATGCAAATCGATATTCACTCTAGATTCATTGGAGAATGGGATGTTAATGCCCAAAAGAGATGTAAGTATTAAAAAAATGGATAAGGAATAATATGACCCAATTCTCATTTAATATAGAGAAGTGATTCTACATATAATATAAACCACACAACACATTATAATTTTTTGAGAATGGAATGTGAAATAGATTCTAATAGATCTAAGTAAATCTACATAATATGAGTAAGTATGAAAACTATGCTAAAATTATATTTTAAATTAAATATAAGTATGCTTAAGTAAACTTGGGAATTTATGAGTAAATTGAATGACATAATATGTTAGTGAATCTAAGTAAACCTAAGTATTCTTGAATAAATATGAGTAATTTGAGTAAATGTGAGTATATTTGAATTATAGAATTGCATAGTTTATCACTCAATTTGATAACCTATGTAATTTAAGTCATATAACTTGTGCCATAATATAATAGTCACTCATAATATTGTATAATGTCTCACATATGGATTGCATATTCCCCTAATATTTATCAATTTATGTCAATATGTAATAATTTATTCCAATCTAAATTAATATGCACCAATATAAATCAATGTGTGCTAGAAATATATGTTATCTATCTTTTAAGGATTGCATCTCTAAGACAAAAATGCCATGTATGCCCCCCATTTTAAAATGCATTATGTAGTTTATGATTCACACATATAATAAGAACAAAGTTATATGCATCATGTTATATATAAAAATATGAAAACATGTAAATTTTTTATTAACATGATTATATTTTTTTCATAGATAATTGAGGTTTTAAAGGGGACCTCATGCATAGTACAACATGAAATAAATAACTCACAAGCCTCGGATAAACATCCAAGAGGTAATGAAATGAAATAGGGGGCTAGACTAGAAAAAACATAGTACCATAACCACCAAGTTATTTATATGCCATAAACAACATAAGAGGTTCAAACAATAGAAACCAACACCAAAAGGCATGCCAATCCCAAAACCAAGGATATCAAGAAACAAAACTTCCAAAAAAACCAAAAGAATAAAACACCAAAAAGAAACCAACTACCAAAAAACCCTTTAAAAAGATATAAACCCTAACCCATAACCATGATGAGTAGTCAAAAAACACAGTCGCAAGGAAAAAACTAGTTGCTTCTTGAAACAAGTAAAAGCATAGAAATCCCAAAAAAATAATTATTCAACTAGAAGTTACCAAAGTAAAGGCATCCACATGCACTATAAGACCACTTAAGCAAACTCCCACATTCATGCCAATTTTTTGAAAACCTTAGGCAAGTTCAATAGAAATGAGTCCATCCCAAAGGAAAGGAACAATGTGCAACTTAACAATTTACTTCCCAAAGAAACTCTAGATAAGGGCACCAACTTCCTATTGTAGGAAAAACACACCTTAAAAAGACCCAAAACATAGCTGAAATACACATCCCATGCCACACAAGATCCATGGTCTCAAAATCCATTCACGACAAAACCACCTCCAAATCACCATACAAAGGAAAGGAAATTAGACCAAGGTTGATGAAGAGAGATAAAATAAAACAAAATTATCCTTACTTAAACCATAGAACTAATCCATAATACACAAGAACCCATGTACCTTTCTTGTGATTGAAACCTGAGTAGGCCAAAGCCCCACTCACTACCATAGAGAAAAAATTCAAAACCCTAAGGTCCAAAATAAATGAAGAGGAAACCCCAGCCACAAGATAAGGATGCTATATTAGGGAAAACATTAAAACATCCAGCCCATCCTCACTCGATGGAGATCTCTTCTCTTAACCCATAAATAACCCTCTACCAAATCATGTGGCTTCAATTAGGCCTCCATCATCCACTTCATATTATCTATCACACTTAATGCCATGATCCTCCATTATAAATAATCTACCCCTTTTGGGATTATTCCTAACATTATTATATTATCTCATCATAAAAATATTATAGTTTTCACAATATATATGATACATGTATCCTAGGGCATACAAATATCATGTTAATTAGATATAGAAATAAGGCACACAATGATATTCATCATAGTAACAATTTTAGGAGAAATTAGTAAAAACCACATGTAAGATACATTATATGAATCATGGAATCACATACAAGATAAAAAGTTCTTGATATAAACAATGACATCCAAGCTCAATATAAAATACTATATGTATCCACATAAAGTCACAAGTGATGTTATGGCCATGACACATACAATTTTTTTTAGAAACATGCATGATAATATTCAATTTCATATAAAGTAAGATCCACATAGTGAAAAAGCAAAACATAAATTATTCACACAATGAACACCAAATGTCACACATAGTAACATATACAAAGTATTACTTAAAAGTAGTCACATAATGAACACCCAATGTCACATAGAGTAATATTATTACAAAGGAGGAGTCATAAAATTTAGTACATAACCAATGCTCATATCATGTAGATCAAAAAAACATCACACATGCATAAAACAAGAAATGATAGTGTACCTAGTCAATGTATGCCATCATCATAGCTAGTAAAGTATATTTTCCATAGAATATAACATTGTAATTAGTTTATGTAAGATCAAGTCATGTATAAATACTATAATAATTTGATCAATGTAATGGTCATATAGAGATGTAACTTATGTAATATACACGGATTACCCTAGTATAAACAGTCCCTAAATGTGGGAAAGGTAGATTCTGGGTGTAAGAATGTCATGCATCTAAATGTCCATATGAATTATATGTCTTGCATCCCACTCATGTATACCATGAAAGTCATGTGCATAAAATAAATGGATATATAATCTACCATACATATGATAAATCATTAAAAAATCATGTAAACTAACAACACATGCCATGCTTATGTATTGGTTTTTATTTTTAGAATATGTTAATTAATTTATTATTTTTATTTTATTAATATTATTGATTATGTGTGTGTTATTCATAAAGTTTTTATAAGGTTTTTATTAAGGTTAATCTAATAAATAAACTCATGTGCGAAACTTATCTATGATAATAAAAATGGTCCTGACTAATTTGGTATGAACTTGTGTTTAGTTTATTTATCTTTATTGGTGTTCATTTGATTTTATTTTATCACCAAGTCACCAATTTCAAATTATTAATTTTTAATATTCTTTTTGTCTGATTTCTTAATGTGATTATTATACTTTGAGGTGTTCAATATCATGTATGCATCTATAATCTAACATTTCTACCTCATCCAATCACTTTTTCTAATAATCATTATCCTTGATGATTTGTTTTAGATAAATGTGCAAGGATGGTGTATTTATCTCTAAAAGAAGTAAAAATTCTATTGAATATACCATAGAAAAAGAGTAAATCCTATGGTAGTATGAATACTCATTCAATAGGACCATAAGGCATATTTTTAAAAAATTAATCCAATCCTTACCATACTTTGTAACTGTTTGAGTTAATATTTTAGAAATTGTCTTATTTATTTCTTATACTTGGCCATTTCCTTGTGGATAGTAAGGAGTAGAAAATGTATGAATGATACTGTAATATTTAAAATATTATTCTTAAATGAAGATCCATAATTTGTTATAATAGCTAATGGGAGCCCAAATCATGAAATAATATTCTTCGCTAAAAACCTGGATCTATCATTATTTGTTTTTGATTGCAATGGTACCACTTCCACCATTTTAAAAAAATATTATGTATATGTAAAAATGAACTTGTGACCCTATAATGATTTTTTATTTATCTTCCCTATCAATTCAAATACCTAAAGAGAGAATGGCATGGTGATATAATAAGTTATAATTTATGTGAAGGCACATGATTTTAATTACTATGTCACTAACATTGTACACATATTTTTTCATTTTTTGAAATTTTTGCTCCACTGAGGGAAAATAGTAGCCCATCATTAATAATTTATAAGATGATTATTTTTTTCTAGAATTTCACCACATTCACTATTATGTACCTTTTGAACAACTATCTTAGCTTCTATATGGCTAAGACATTAAATTTAATATCCCTCAAATAATTGTCTAATAGAGCCCCTCTAGTTATACCATAATGCATTGCTTCTGATTATAACTTGCATATTTTGTTCCTTGATAAATTCTTTCAGGTAATATATTTATGCAATAAATTATATATATTAATGCACCATTCTAAATTTATCTCACTATGCATGAATAGAAGTACCACTAAGGCATCTAGGTCTAATGTCGTAATTTATGGCTACTATAATCATCATATACTAAAAATTTATTTATCATCATTGATTTCAAATTGAACTAGAGATTATCCAAAATACGTTACATCCACATGATGATTATATTTTTGAGGTAGTGTCTCAATTATAAATGTAAAACTAGATTAACTATGAGTGATAATGTTGTACCATATATTTATATGTGAATAATTATTTCTATTTTGTATAATAAACATATAAAACTAGATTAACTATGAGTTATAATTCCAATACACTTAAATAAAATTTATATGTAATGTGCACATGACATATAACATTATAATCAATGCCTCATATTTTACTATATTATTTTTAAACCAAAAAAATAAGAGATATGCAAATGGAATAGGCTATATATGAGGCATGACCAAAGATATTTATTCTCTAATTATTGAGTCACATTTAGATCCATCAAAGTACAAGGTAAAAGTAACTCATCAATGTGATATGTATTAAAATCATTTCAAAAATAATAATTGATTAGTGTTGTGTCTAATAGATCAATAATTACCTATCCCTTTATGTATTTTTGTGATATGAAACTTAACTCAAATTCCATAAGTAACTTCACCCATTTTTTATGTATCCTCTCAAATGTAATTTTTTAATGATATACTTTAGCGGATCCATCTTTACAATAACATTTTTTTATTATTAATCATGTAATTTTGAATTTTTTGCTTTATGAAAACTATTCCTAGACATAACTTTTCCGTTGCATTATAGTTTTTTCATCATCCACAAGTGTATGGATAATGCAATAAATTTAACATTCCCCCAAAACATTATCTATAAGGGACATTTTTAACAACAAAGGGTTATCTGGTGTTTTAAGAATGGGAATTGGTGCATTAAGTAGATATTCATTGATTACATCAAAAAATTATTGTAAAATTTCACCCCATTTTAATGTTTTATATTTATTTAATAATTATATAATTGGATAAGTTTAATCAATTAAATGAGCCAAAAAACATATTATTGATCGAATTCTTTGCTATAAAATCACCTTAATTGATTTAATACTTTTTAGAGTCATGCCTATGCTATATTTTAGGTTCTTTGGGTCAACATATATGCCTCTTTGAGATGAGATTTATCATCAAAAATCCCCAAAGATACCCCAAATACATTTTTTTTAGTTTTAAGTGCACATTGTATTTTCATAAACATTCATATATTTGTCATAAGTCTTACATGATCCTTATGGTGCTTACATTTGATAAGTAATCAACATAAAATTTTATAGTTTTATGTATAAATTCACTAAATATGTGTCATATCCCTTTGAAAAGTATCTCATATGCATTTCCATTAAAAGGGCATGATGATATAATGAAATGTACCCCATGGTTTGGTAAATGCAGTTTAGCTTTGCCTATAGGATAAATAATTATTTGATTATATCTATAAAAACCATCCATGAATGATAACATATCATAATCATTTATAGAATCTATGATTATAAAAATGTATTTTAATGTAAAATAATCATTTAGACAAAATTTATTGATATCGTGAAATTATAATTGTCCAATTTGGTGTAAAGATTGGTATAATATAAAAAACCTTTTGAGGTAATCAAGTGATCTGATAAAAGCTGCATCAAATAAATTTTTTGTCTCATATTTAACAAGTAAATCTAATTCCAAATGTATATTTATATTTTTATTATTAATTGGATGTACATCTAGGTAGGTAAATATATTTACATCATAATTTTAAGCTTGATTCATGACATATCTAAGTAATCCTAGGTGATTAAATTAGAGAAATCATGTAATACTTGTATAAAATATTTTATTATGTCATCTTTGAACATTTAATAAATAAGGATGGGTATCTAATCTCTATATTCTACATAATTAAATTTAATTATTTATTCATTTATCACTAATAATAGATATTCTACATGGTCTAGTAGATATTGTATTAAGACCATCTAATTGGACATTATCTTGTGAATGTTCACTCTCTTTGAAATATGCACAAACATTTAGTATTCATGTAAATATTTTATTACAATATAATGGAGTTAGATACTCATATACCACCAAATATATGAATAAATATTCATCATTTAAAAATGTTAGTGTAGGTTTTTATTTTTATCAATTATTTAATTAGGGAAATTATATATTTGTGCATACATGGAGTTTTCCTACATTCATGGGATAGGCTAGCTTATGTGGAGATGTGTGTCATAAATGTGTCATAGGTGTCATAAGAATATCATAAGTAACTCTTTTGACCGGCTGTTCTGGGTATGGGAGTTACTTCTCTATTCTTAGCACTTTGTCACCACCTTTCATGGAGGAGTTACAGTCTATTCTTGGGGTGCTTTGACCACCTTTTGTGGAGGAGTTACTTACGTGCTCTACTATATGTATTCTTCACTTTGGCCATCTGATGTTAATGAAATATTGACTTTTCTTCAAATTGTCTATGCAATTGTCTTTTATTTGATTTCATTTACTTTAGCATTTTGTGGTATTCACTTGCTTCATCCCGTGCAACCACGACTCGTGCATCCTCGTTATTTGGACCTTGGCAAATCTTCTGATATAGTATCAAAGCCACCCTGATAACTGGTTGTTTATTTTGCTATTACTTTCATTGAAATCTAGAGCTTTGTTAAGGCTTTTTTTTGTGAAGTTTGAAAATTTCTAGGAGATATTGCTAGTTCTCCATGCTCTTGTTCCTTCCATGGCTTGTTTGGTTTCTCCATATACATGCAGGCAAGATTTTGCAAGATCTAATAATCTTGTTTTTGTCAATCAGCTTGCATATTTTGTGTTTTAATCAGAATTTCAGGTTGTCACATGCCCTTGCAATCTCTTGGTAGCTGATTCTACCTTTGCATGCCCTTTTTTAGTTGCTGGGGTCATTTTTTCTGGCCAAAGGCATCTGTTTTACATTAGATCTGCATCTTCTATACATCAATAAGAAAAATGCCTTCTGGGTTTTGTTCGCAACCCAAAAAAACCATCTAGGTATCTTTTAGTTTTTGCATAGATTTTGTATACTTTGCAAAAATGTGCTCAGAAAGCTATAGCAGGACCCCTCTCCATTGGTAGTTGCAATTTTGAAGGCAATTTTTAAATGCTCCGTTCTTGCTCATACGGACTCCTTTTCCCATGATTTTTTTTTTTTTTTTTAAATTTATCTATTTTTTCATGCTCTATGCACTAGTGTAGATGTTTTTTGATTTTGATGCTAAGACTTTTTAGAAATAGTAGATTCTCAGTCGTGACATTGCACAGTTCTCATTTTGAGAACTTCAGAGGATCATAACTTTCACATAAGACCTTGTATCGAGATGATTATTTTTTTGAAAGTGCATGATTTTTTGAGTAGATCATAGTAGTGCTATTTATTTCTCTAAGTATTACGCTAAAGTTGTATTTTTAACATATGCTCTTCATGAGGGTTTTTGTAATGCATTGAAATCAAGACCACTTAGTATTTCTTGCTAGTAGCAGTTGTAAACACACTAATATAAAGTGCCAAATCATATTTTTTTGGGGGGCTTCTTTGATTGAGAAATATTTGAGTTTTTTTAAAGCTTATATATTCGATTGCCGAAGACGAAGGGTGAGGCCCGAGTTGGCAAGAGGCCAATTCCCCCTCACAAAGACCTCCTTTGGATTCCTCACTCCATTATAAGTCTAATGAGTGGTTGGAAGGCCACTTTCTCTCTCAAAACAAATATTTCTAAAATGTTTTAGTGTTATTTTTTTGCAAAAATACTAGTTTACAAGAAATTAAAACTTTAAAATCTTGCAAATGGTAGCTCAGATTCGAGTGCCGTATTTTAAAAAAGTGCTTAGTTTTCAATTTTCCACAACTTAGGCTAGATAATTGTCAAAAATGCACTACTTTATAAAGTGCCAAAAATTTGGGTCTCTCGAGACTCATTTTCGACTGAGTCTGACGTCCTGTTTGCTTAAAGTCTTGCACTGATTACTCTAAGATGCATTCTCAGTTGAGCTCGACGTATTTTGAGTGTGAACTTGCATATTTAGGGGGGATCAACATTTTGGGGGGGGGGTGTGATTGCTTTTCAGCACTTACAATCTTTGCTTTCATTCTCCTTTTTGCATAATTTCACAACTTGCAATCAACACAACTTCACCTAAATTTAGCTTAAAATGATTTTTTTTTCAATTTAAACCCCTAACACCCTTCAAATATCATGAATGGAAGGTTAAAATGCTAATCATTCTTAGAAGTAAAGGGTTGTATAAGATCACCATGGGTACTGAAGTAGAGCCCAACACTAATGCTAAAAAGGTCAAGTGGTACAACCGTAGTGATGAAGCCTATGGATTACTGGGCTTGTCCATGTCTCTAAAACTTCTCTTCCATTTAGAAACCTCTAAGACTCCCAAAGACATATGGGACACCCTAGAAACCTTATTTGGGAAGCTTGATGAGATGAGAGGTCATGAGCTCAAAAACGAACTCATAAGTCTAAGTCCTAGCAACTTTGACACCCTACAAGACTTCTTCACTAAGTTTAAGGCCCTTAGATTGTAGTTGAAAGAATGCGGGATAGATAAAAAAGATGATCAACTCATCCTTTCTATTTTTGCTAAGTTAGGTTTTAAGCTATTCAATCTTTATCTCCACTTTTCATGCCACAAAAAGTGCCCTTGGCACTACATGGAAAATGCCTTCTTTGGATTCCTTCATTGCCGACTTGACTAGGGAGCAAGATAAGCTAATTAAAATGGGAAAAATGAAGTCTACTCAACCCCAAGCTTTGATAGCTAGAAATGGTAAGGATAAGACTTTAACAAAGGAGAAGAAGAAAAAGAACAAGGACCAGGCGAAGAAGAAAGAAAACAACAATCCTGGAAAAAAAAACACTGAGTCTTCCTCTTCCAATACTAAACCTAAGAAAGAGAAGGTTAAGTGTGCCTATTGTAAAGAGATAGGGCATGATGAACACAAATTCATGAAGAAACAAATAGATCACCTAACTCATCTTCTAGAAAAGCACAACATAGGTGTTTTTGAGTCCATCAAGCAGAATTCATCTACCCAAGATTCTACCAAGGCAAAAAGGCAAGGGTAAGGAGAAAGAAAAGGGCAAGGCCCTTGTAGCTACAATAGCTTCTACATCTTCATGGGTCATCGACTTAAGTGCTTCTCACCACATGGGCTCTTCCCTAGTTGAGGTTTCATCTTTAGAGCCTTGTAGCATGACTTCAATTAGTTTGGGTGATGACACATCAGTTTCCATTGCAAGGAGAGGGTTAGTTAAAATGGAAGGAGGAACATTCAATAATGTTCTAAGTGTTCCTTCTCTTTCAACCAATCTCTTATCAGTGTACCAAATCACTCACATTGGTCAGGGCATGAGAGTTGAGTTTTCACCAAATTTAGTGGCTATCAAGGAGTTGCATAGTGATACTATAGTGGCAGTGGGTAGGGCAGATCACCAAGCAAGGTTATACACCTTCTCACATTTTGCACCTAATTTTTCTCTAACAGAATTGCTGACTCATTTAGATGGAGTTAGCAAATTATGGCATGAGCGGTTTGGCCACCTTAACTACCACTACCTTGAGCAACTTTGCAAACATGACATGGTCATTGGCTTGCCTCGTGTCCAATTCTCAAAAGGAATTTGTGAGGGGTGCTCCCTTAGGAAGCTTCTTGAATCAAAATTTGATAAAGGCAAAGCTTGGAGGGCTTCACAACCTTTGAAGTTAGTCTACAGTGATGTATCGGGACCCTTTCCCAAACCATCTTTCACAAGGGCCAATTACATCCTCACTTTCATTGATGATTTCTCTAGGTACACTTAGATATATTTTCTCAAACAAAAGTCTGAAGTGTTTGAAAAAATTTTAGACTTCAAGGCTCTTGTTGAGAAATAGAGTGAGAAATCCATCAAGGTTCTTCGAACTGATAACAAAGGGGAGTATGTCAGCAACAGGTTTGAGCAATTTTACACCACAAAGGGATTGATTTACAGTGCATAGTCACTTATAGTCCCTCACAGAATGGGGTTACAGAATGCAAAAATAGGTTCTTGAAAGAGATGGGTAGCTATATGATTCATTCCAAATCCTTAGCACCATAGTATTAGGCCAAAGCCATCAATTGTGCTTGCTACATTCAAAATAGGGTTCCTCACAAAGCTTTAAAAGGGATAACACCCTTTGAAGCTTGGCATAAAAGGAAACCTGATGTTGAGCAACTTAGGGTTTTCAGATCCCCAGCCATGGCCAACATACTGAAGAAGAAACACAAAGCTATGGAATGTCAGTCCAAGCCTTGCATCTTTATAGGATATCTAGATGGTGTTAAGGGGTATCACCTTCTAGATCCAGTCACTCATGAGTTTTTCATCAAGAGAAGTGTCCATTTTTAGGAGAGTCCTAGAGACTCAACACTTGGCATTTCTTCTCCCTCATTGGAACTACTTCTTCATGATGATTCCTCATCAGATTCAAATCAGCCACAATAGGTTCTTGAGCTAGAGACATCTTCTTCTTATTTGAGTTTAAATAGTGAGGACAGTGATGCAGAGTCATCCACCTCTAGTCAGTCAGAGGATGAGGAGTTAGCACCTGACTCACCCACTTTTGGGCCACTTTGGGCTAGATAGACACTTGAGAGTGCTAACACTTGGGAAAGAGATCTTGTAGATGATAGAGGAACTAGGGGGGATTTTCAGAGAGATCCACATGCCTTCTTTGCTTCAATTTTAGATCCATAGAATTTTTGAGAGGCATCGGGGGTACCTGAGTGGGATAGTGCTATGGAGGAAGAATATTCTTTCTTAATCAAAAATCACACTTAAGATTTGACTTCACTTCCTAAGGGAAGGAAGATGGTTTGATGTAGGTGGATATATCAGACCAAGTTTGTAGTAGATGGGTCGATTGATAAGTACAAGGCATGATTAGATGCCAAGGGTTTCTCACAGGTGGCAGGCATTGACTACTTAGAGACCTTTGCACCCATTGCAAATATTACTTCTATTCAAATCACCTTAGCTATTGCTACAACACATGGCTGGGATGTGCACCACATGGATGTGAAGAGTGCCTTTCTTCATGGAGACCTAGAGGAGGAGATCTACATGGAGCAGCTACCACAATTTATTTAAGATTCTTCCTTAGTATGTAGACTTAGGAAATCTATCTATGGCCTCAAATAGGCCCCTCAAGCTTGGTATTCTAAGATGGATTCCTTCCTTCTCACAATGAGTTTCACTAGGTGCCATTCTGACCCCAATGTCTACTTCTTGTGATAGGATGATTCACTCCTGATTTTGGTTCTATATGTTGATGACCTTTTGATCACCAGGAATTATTCATCAACTATTGCAGCGGTGAAGACATCTCTCTAGGGTAGATTTGACATGACAGACTTGGGTTTGTTGTACTACTTCTTTGGCATCAAGATCTCATAGTCAGATTTAGGGATTTCTCTTGCATAACCTAAGTATGCTCTTGATTTATTGTCTCAATTTCACATGGCTAATTACAAGCCATCTCTGACTCCCTTTCTAGCAGGAGTCAAGCTTGAGGCTGACTATTCTTCACCATTAGTTGATGCCACTCGGTATCGACAACTTGTTGGTAGTCTCATCTACTTGACTCACACTAGGCCTAACATATCATATACAGTGGCACTTGTCTCCAAATTTATGCAGGAATTTCATGAGTTGCATTGTAAAGCAGCTAAGAGGATCTTGCATTACATACAAGGTTCACATAGATATAGAATTCATTACAGATTTGGCATAGAGGTTGACTTGGTTGGATATATAGATTCAGACTAGGCTGGTGATTCACAAACTAACAAGTCCACTTCTGGTTATAGTTTCTCTCTAGGTTCTAGTCCTATCAGTTGGTCTAGCAAGAAGCAGAATGCTATTGCTATATCATCCATAGAGGTAGAGTACAGGGGAGTTGTTAATGCAGCTACTAAGGCTATTTGGCTTCAGGGGATACTTTTTGAGGTTGGCATTTCTATCAGGTAGCCCACCATCATTTATTGTGATAACTAGAGTACCATTCAAATTTGCAAGAATCTAGTTCATCACCAGCGGACCAAGCACATAGAGATTCACATGCATTTCATTCGGGAGCTTATTCATAGTCAGGTCATTGACTTGATATTTTTCCAGTCTTTGGAGCAAGTTGCAGACATCTTCACCAAACCTTTCATCGAGAGCAAGTTCATTCATCTATGAGCTCTTCTTGGGGTGTGGTCCACATCTATAGAAGCATCATGTTTAGGGGGGCACTAGCCTCTTCCTTTCTTTTATGTCTCTCTTTTGGGGAGGATTTTTTTCTTACAGGTTTTCTCCTTTTCTCTATCTTATGGGAGATTACATTTGTACATGGGTACCTCATCAGGCCTAGTTTCCAGGACCCATTTTATATTTCCACATTACCCACCTAAGCTACGCTTATGGGGGGGTGTTAGTGTAGGTTTTTATTTTTCCTTATTATTTAATTAGGGAAATTATATATTTGTGCATACATGGAGTTTTCCTACATTCATGGGATAGGCTAGCTTATGTGGATATGTGTGTCATAGATGTGTCATAGGTGTCATAAGAATGTCATAAGTAACTCCTTTGACTGGCTATTCTAGGTATGGGAGTTACTTCTCTATTCTTAGCACCTTGTCACCACCTTTCATGGAGGAGTTATAGTCTATTCTTGGGATGCTTTGACCACCTTTTGTGGAGGAGTTACTTACGTGATCTCCTATATGTATTCTTCACTTTGGCCATATTATGTTAATGGAATATTGGATTTTCTCCAAATTGTCTATGCAATTGTCTTTCGTTTGATTTCGTTTACTTTAGCATTTTGTGGTATTTACTTGCTTCATCCCGTGTAACCACGACTCGTGCATCCTCATTATTCAGACCTTGACGAATCCTCCGATAAAAAACTCATAAGTGAAAATATATCATCATTGAGGTCAATTCATACTAACTCTAGTGTTAACACATAATGAACCTCTTGTGCAAGCCATTTTTTTTAAATCTAAGGAAGTGTTTAGAATTATGTAATTTATTTGTCTCACCTTCCTTTTTGACTATTGAGACTTTTTTATATCAAAGACATTGTTTAAATGGGATGAATAATAACTTTTGATGTTTTTCTATTATTTTCCTTATTTTTTAGATATTTTAGTTAAAATCATATTTTTAATATATTTTTATTGTGGTAGAGTAGTAAGTATATTGGATGCAAACTTTGGTATATCATTGTATAGAATGGGAAGTACACAGTTTTGAGGATATTTTTTTATGTGAAGTATGTAATTTTCAAAGGTTGTGTCATTGTACAATGCTGAAAAGATTCATGATCCATAGGGAAGGTGTGTGTGTGTGTGTGTGTGTGTGTGTGTGTGTGTGTGTGTGTGTGTGTGTGTGTGTGTGTGTGTGTGTGTGTGTGTGTGTGTGTGTGTGTGTGTGTGTCCACAATGACTAATTTTTAGACACAAATATAAGGTCGAAGAGAATTCATTAATATTAAGAATCTATGATATTCCTAATAAAATATTATAATTTATATAATTTAAAATAACCTAAAATACTATAACTATTGTTATATGAGCCATATTGATATTTAGTGTAACTTATTCTTATCACTTTCTAGTTTCTATACCAAGTAAGTTAAGGAAGGAGATATTAAAAATATTAAGTTCAGTTGCATTGTCCACCAAAACCTTCTTAACAATATTAATATGAGATTCATACCTTAATATAAAATGGGATATGTAGACTAATCATGTGTATGGGAGGGAATTATTCTTTATTAAAAGATATATTATCCTTAATAGATTATAATTCATGGATAATAAAAGCAACATGAGCTAGTTCCACATCAGTTGGCAAATGTGTAATTCAATGCTGCATGAAGGATATCCTTATAAACATGTGAATTTATTATTATTTTTTTAAATAGAGATTTTATTTAGAGCATTATTATGTTGATCAATAATATCATATTATTTTTTTGGATTGGTTGGAATATTTTGAGGTAGAGGGGGATGAGGAGGGATGTGTTGACTATCTCTAATTTGTACCCTACCTCTTCATGTTATGGCAATCTTGACCTTAGTACCCAAAATAATGCTAGGGATAATAGTGGGGGAGGGATGGTAACCATGACTACATTGAGGTATAGGTCGACGAATGAAATGAGTCATACGTGTCCTTTGTCATCCAAAATTAAATAAAAGCATCTAAATTTGAACACTGATATTTTTTATAGATTTTAGATTTAGTTTGGTTTGACATTATGTTCACCCATTTCAATTCATGGCCATGAAATATATTACACATCTAATGAAATAAACATGTAATTATGAATATCATAACTTGAAATAAAATCTATAAACTAAGTATACACATTATATTCATGATTTATCTATGTGAATAAGGGGAAATGAGTAATGAGATATGAAACCTTAATGCCAAATATGATACCCTAAGAAGGTAGAATTAAAATATAAGTTAACCTAGGGTTCTCCACACTCAAATATAAGATTAGTTTGTAAAATATGTTTTAACTTATTTTGGATTATAAAAATTTAAAACATTTAAACAATTTAAATAATATAAAATATGTATAAATTACAAAAAAATAAATGTAAAAGGCAAATAAAGATTAAATTTATTGCATTTTTATTCATATAAATGACCAAGAGGATATGGTGATTAGATTATTTATGTTATGTCATGAGATATTATAGTGTAAAATTATCAATAATTATCTAAATTGGATATTTGGTTTCTTAAATTTAGAGAAAGACCATCAAAACCTATCTAGATAGATCAAGTAATACACAAATGACTATAGTGGTTGGATTCATCTAGTTCCTACCAGAAATGCCTTTGTGTTTCTACTAGTTGATTTTTCACTAGGTCATTGTGTCTTTCTATTAACATGGTTCCTATTTAATCTAAGAGGATCAATCCCATGCATACATACAAAAATGTTCATAAATAATTGTATATAAAATATGTTTAATGTAATGTCCAAAATTTACATCTCAAATACACCAAAACAAAACCAATTTTTTTAAAACTCTAATGAATGCACTAATTCTTAAGCATACAAGGATCGTATCACTAACATGGCATAAAACTAAGGTGAACACAAAACATAATGTCACTATAAAATTGTGATCCAACTAGTTATGCTTCAATCTACTACATAAGGTAAAATGCATAAAAAGTTAAGGCTTAAAAATAAACTAAATTAGTTATTAGTGATTCAAGTGACATCTGACACAACATGAATTCCAAATGATTATAAGGTGTAGACACCACAAATGTGTCTGCACCTTGGTTCTCCCCCCTTGTCCACCTCAAACCCATATCCTAACCCTTGGCCTTAGTCCCCTCCACTCATTTGATTAAAATAACTTAAATATTTCAATTAAGTGGCCCCCTTTCCACCTCACCCTTGCCACCTTGGATCCTCCCTTGGATCCCTCCACCTCCCTCCTAGCCTTTATTATGCCAAATCTTCTCATTATCTTCCTCCCGCGCCCATTTAAGCATCCTCATGACCGTTCTTCCCACAATCTCTCGCCCAGCAGTGTGCAAGAACGGGCAGAGGCTATTTTTAGTCTCTGCCCCCATTCTGCCACTGCCGATGTCGGCGACCCTTCGGCCGACGTCGGTGATCCTGTTGGCGTCGGCAGCCTTCAAGACTCCTTTCTGCATCCATTCCAGCCCCTGGCCCCTTGATCTCGCAAACTAAATTCTCTTGGCATTTTGGCATTCTACTCCTTTTGGACCTCGTGCAATAGCAGCAACAGGTGCAGGGATTCTTGAGCAGAGATTAAGTCTTCTATGGTCTCAACAACAGCTCTCCCACTCTTCATTCAGCAAGCTAAAAAGGTAAGCACAGTCTGTTATTTCATTTCATTTCTTTTCTTTAGTGTTCAATTATTTGGTATCTGTTGTCTCCCACTCCCTCTGTCCTACCCCCTAAGACGCTGAAAAGCCTTCTCAGGCCCTGTCCTCTATCCATCTCCCTTTCACTTGTCATCCTTTCAGTATAATCTCAGACAACTCCCTCATCCCTCCTGCCAATAAAGACCCTGTACAGGGCACCTAATCAGAACCAGACCATTCCCCAGTCCATTCAAAGTCATCCCTAAACTCTGTCTCGACCCTGTTCACAAACTAGACCTGTCCACAGTCCAGAAACCCGACCTGACCCGACTACAGGCCACTGCCCCGACCGACGCTGGTTACTTCCCCGACCGACGTCGGCAGGATAACCGAAGTTGGCAGACCATACAACTGACGCCGGCAACATTCCCGACCTCGGTGACTGTCATCAGCCCGACAGCTCCATTCAGGTAATCATTGGTCTTTTCTTTCCTTTTTAATTTGTTTATCACTTCTGTATTCTGGCATTCTGTATTTCCTTAGTCTTTTATCTATCTGTTATCAGTGGGTTGACCTCCCTTGAGGAAGTTTTCACACTTCCAGGAGCAAGCTTTCGCTTGGCAACCCACTGCCTATCCATCTAACATTTTCTTGTCCAAGTTTTTTTTTTCTTTGCAGGTGTCATTCCTCCATAGCCAAAGAGGGGTGCCCACAAATGTCTGGATTACGGTGCGCAATCTTTATCCAGGTACTTCTAGCCTTGTCCATTTCTTTAGTTTCTTTATTCATCTTTTGAATGTAGAAATCGAATTAGCGATAGAAACATTCTGGCACGCCCGGTGGGACCTTAGGTTCTTCCTCGAGTTCCTCTTCCTTTCATTCATTTAGGTGCATTTAGGCTCCTTCCTTCTCGTCTCTTTCTTCTATTCCAAATGACAATATAAGCAGGACTAAAACGAATCTTTCTTCCTTGCATTTCTAGACTAGTCTAAACATCATACTCTCAAACCCTTTCTCAAACTTGTCTTCATCCAAACTTCATATTTTTGACTTGGGCTTAAAAACATACTGCATTGCATTTTTGCTTGTGCTTGCATTAGTCTTCACCTAGTAATTAGTAAAATGCATATTGAATAAATCGTAGACACTTGATGTTACACTACCAAACCACATGCACTAAAACGAACATAAAACTTACTTGAGACAAGGCCCGACTGGGATTTCATCCCCCAGCGGATACCTTACCCGTCTCGGTGACCCTACTTGGATTTCATCACCAAGGGGGAAGCCCACTCCGTTTTCTAGCAGAGGATAAACTCTAGGCGAGGTATATCTTGGCTAAGCGAGACCAGCTAACCACTGGAATCGTGAAGGAGGGGAGCTTGCTCCTTAGCACCAGGCCACGTACCAAACCTAACACAGATTTTTGAGCACCTAAAACAAGACCCGAAACCAGCGCTAGATTGCCTCTTCTAGGACCCTTCTTACAGCCAATCTCCCCAAACATTCATCTAAGGCATAAGCCACAAGATTCTAAGGTTAATTCCTAGGATTTATCGCTTAGGCTTGTCTGTCTCTCTCAGTTCTTCTCTTCTCATCTGTTTGTTTGAGTGAGTGAGGATGCTTTCTTCATTGTTTTTCCAAGAATCTTAAAATCTTTTGGTTCTCTTGAAAACACAGTCACCATCATCGGTTCTTCCACCGACGTTGGCTTTCCTTTCTTACCGACATTGGTTATCTGACCGACGTCGGCCATATTTCTTACCGACATCGGTTTCTCAATCGACGTCGGTCTCTGTCACTGTCCTTTTTTTTCAAACCTAGCAGCCTAAAACCTGTCCCTTCTCTGTCAAAAACTCCATCCTAGTTTTTTGAAATAGAAAAACACAATTTCTGAAATCTAAACCCTCTTTGCCTTGCATGGTTTTGACTCGTAGCCAAGCCAAGGCTCTTGTCAACCACGCTAGCCATCAACCACTTCCGTCTACCCCGTCTGTGACCAAGCCTACAATGGAGTTCAACTCGGAGACCGAAAGAAATCCTATTCGTCCAACCTCGCCGCAGACTCCTATTATCCAAGAAGGGGAACAAGATTTTGAATGATTCTTGGACCTCAACGTCAAGGCCTTGCAACACTATCTCGTGCATAGCCGAATGCGAGACTCCTTGGGCAATCCAATCTACAGAATGCCAACCTCTCTTGCCGCGACTACAGCTGTATCGACGGCATCCGTAGTTCAACCCTTGGACACTCAAGCCATCGCTTCGACCACTGACCAGACTTTAACCAATCCTCTAGGTGTGGCCTCTCCCTCTATCTTTGGGCCCACTTCCATCAGGGTTTCGGCCCCCTATCAACCTCAACCCACTCAACTGCTATCCACTCCTTTTCAAAACCTTGTCATCTCTATTCTGCCTACCCTGGCCCCTATCAACACCAGAGTGGCTTCCTATCCCTTGGCCCCTGTTACCACAATCCAACCCCTCATGGCAACATCGGGCCTAGTTATGCCTCCTACCCAACCACCTTTAACCTCTTCTTCTATCCCTACGACTAGTTATCCCTATGTTGCACCTTTACAGGGACAACCAACTACGTCATATGCCTCCCCTAGCCTCTTCCAAGCGCCCTACAACTTAGGGGGCGCGCCACCCGTCAATCCGTTGGCAGATATCATCAAAATGCTGATGGACAAGATGACCAGTCTAGAGACCTCCATTTTCGGCTCACGCAATGCTCTCTCATATGAGCAAATTTGCAACAAGCCCATTCATCCTTCTGTCCCAATCAGGCCATATCCTAGCCAGTGGGAGCTTCCGAAGTTTTCTCACTTTCAAAGCAAGGAAGACCCATAGCAACACTTGCGGGCATTCAGACATGCCTATTACCTCATTGCCCATGACAATGCGTTGCTCTTATGCACGTTTCTTATGTCTCTCTCGGGTGCTGTGCTTGACTGGTACAGCTCCCTTCCCAGCCATTCCCTCTTCTCATTCACATAATTGGCCCAGCTCTTCCTCGATCACTTCTCTATCAACATCACCAAGAAGGTCTCGATCACGGACCTCTATTCTATCTGGCAATTCGAGGATGAGTCCATAGCCGACTTCGTTGCTCGATGGAGAGGCCTCATCAATCAACTCTCCTTTTCCTTACCCAGGCTGAGCTTATTAAACTCTTCTCCCAACCCTGTGCCAGACATATTTCTTCCACCCTGAGGGTTCAAACTTTCTGCACCTTCGACGAAGCCTTCACGATGGCCTGCAAACTTGAGTTGCGTGCCATCGAGGAGAATAAAGTCAAGTTGCAGAGCAAGAATCCCAGATCTAAGACCAGTGACTCTTCTCCTACTAAGCCATCATCATCCAATTCTAAATCCAAGGCTTTAGCTAATGCTGTGGTGGTTAGACCTTCATCTTCTTCAACCAATCAGCCTAAGCCATCCACATCTCAGAGCGCCACTCGCCAATTCTAGCAGAGATACGTACAATGACGGTATACTCCTCTCAGAGAATCATACGCGTCTGTGCTAGAAAAGCTTGTTAAGCAGGGGGTCCTCAATCTCCCTCAAGCCTGACCTCCTCCACAATTTGATACCTCACACGCCATCCCTGCGTGGTATAGGGAACAAGACTTCTGCAGCTTCCACCGTGTTAAGGGACATGACACAGAAAATTGCAAAACTTTTAAGAACATAATCCAAGACATGCTTGAAAAGGGGGACCTCATCTTAGATAATCCCAATGCACCCCCTAATAAGGCCATTGACATTTTCAAACAGCCATTCCCTAATCATCCGCCAACTCAAAACAATGTCTGGACTTTAATTGACGATAATCATGAACACAACATTCGAATAGTCAATACGGTCTCGCCTTTCGTCCCCAATCAACCTCAAGAGGTTAGTCCATCAATCAGTCCATCACATGTGGATGAACTTCTTTCCCCGGCTAGTTCTCCATCGACCTCACTCATCTTAGAGGATGCCTCAGCTTTACCAACACCACCGGTCTCGCCATCCTCCTTTCTGCTGCCTATGGAGGACCTGACCCTTCCTATTCCTCAACTGCAAGTGCAGGGCACTATCATCCCTGCCCTTTACCCACTTGAAGAGCCTCACTTTTCAGATTCTTCTCCACCCAGGGAAGAACCTGTCTCCCCTTCGTCTCCATCTAAATCTGTCTTGTCTTCACCATACCATGCCTCTAAGACTGCTACACCCATCTCATCTTCAACCCCGCAACCATCAACATCTTCTTCTCAGCCATTTTCCCAGTTAGTGGATAAAATTGAACTTTTCCCTCTAAGGAAAGTGACGCCTCAAGTGTTGTGGGAGCATCTTAAAGCCCTTCAACATACCCGTGCCCTCTCATCACATGCTGCTAATCTTCCCAAGGCAGAATCTCTTCAGACTCTTGACAAAGACCAGACTCTCAAACCTCAACCAAACCCGTCAAAATTGAAACCTGCATCTCTCTCGTCTAAGCCTATCAAGTCACTTGGCATTCATCCTATCTCCACCCTCACTCACCCGCAAGTGAAGGTGGACCTAGACCAGACCTTGACCAGTAGTAGTCTTCCAACCAAGTCAAAGAAGACTACCAGACCACCGAAGCGAACGCCTCCTTCCCCATCACCATTGCCATCCATTTTGGGCCCGCACCCTTCGACCCTGGCTAGAATCCTTCCCACTCCGGCCTCCAATAAAAAATCTTTGCCTCCTTTGCTTCCTCTGCCTACCTCCAGCCGTCCCTCTCCCAAAAAGGCGGTACCAATCACCAAGAAAGTGCCATCTTCGCCTGTCACTGCACCATCAACCCATAAGGTGGTACGAAAACCTCTTCCAACTTCGCCGAAGCAAAAGTCACCGGCCACGCGCATATCAACTAGCATAGACCCTTTAGTGGGCTCATACTCGTTGATATTACGCCAGCTTCTGTAGACTTCCAACATAACCCTTCCACCCATCAAGCCTTTCCAACCTCTCAGGTCCAAGCCCTCCTAGTTCGACGACATGAAAATTTGCTTATATCATCATACACTAGGACACGATACCGAGACTTGTTGTGCCATCAAGGCCGTCATCCACCGCTATATGGAGAAGGACACTCTTCTCCTTGAGGACACTCTTGACCAGACCTCGGCTCATTCTCATCCAACCTCTTCAAACATGTCAACATCTCACCAGCAAGGCATGACCCCTTCTTCACCTCCTATTTTTGAAATCAATGCTATCCGTATAACCACTAGGTCACAAAAGGACAAAGCGAAAGAAAAAGCTGCCATTCCTTGGACCTATCCCTTTGTCAAGCCACCTCTTACGCCCAAGCCTAAAATTTCTATCCTTGGCGCGTCCCAGCCTTCTTCGTCTTCTTCTTCTGGGCCAATTCACGACTCCATGCTGAAGCAGCTTCACCAGACGCCTGTAAAGATGACTCTTTATGACCTTATCCAAACCTCACCTCAGCATCATCAAGCCCTCATCCAAGCCTTGCAGGCAGCGAAGGTCCAACCCGAGGACCCCCAACCACTCGCTACCCTCGTCCATTCTTTATCTCCTGTCGTCTCCATCACATTTAGCAATTCTGAGATTCCCACATCTAACACAGAAGATCAGGATGCCACCCTCTTCATCACTGCCTATGTTGATCAGACATGCATTAAACGTGTTATGATCGATAGCGGCGCTAGCATCAACATAATCTCTACCCATGCCTTTGATTAGTTGGCTCTTCCCAATAATTGCGTCTCCAAAACTGATGCGATCTTACGCTCTTTTAATGACACCACCGCCACAACCATTGGCACAGTCATCCTTCACATTTGCGTTGGTCCATGCACAGTCTCAGAGCTCTTCTATATCATCGAAGGAGAGTTTCAATACAATATTCTACTGGGTCAACCTTGGATCTATGCCATGGCCTATGTCCCCTCTACCCTGCACCATTGTGTGAAGTTTGAGCATGACAGGCAAGTCCACACCATTCCTGCTGACCCTTCACCCTTCAAGACTTGCAACACAACTTATCATCCCAATGATGTCCTCATTCCCATCAAGCTGTCAACTTCGACACTGCCTCCATCTGTGGAAGCTTCGACCAGTTCGCAATCGGCGGTCACCCTCACCCCTCCTCTTCAAGCGCTGACCAAAGACCCCATGGAAGACATCTTCCAATGACTATCACTTGGGGAGTATCGCTTGTTGACCCTAGACATGTTCCAAACTCCGCAAGAGTATGGATGCCTTCATCTCAGTCCCAATTACGACCATCAGATCGGGATGGTCGTGCCTTATGGTCCTCCTCACCTCTGAACCAACTTTGTCTATGGGGGGCTCAATCAAGCTCCTACCAATGACAATTTCCTCTCTTCACCCCAACCTTTCACATCAGATTTCTTATTTCTTGGCAACCCCGCCTTCGCACACACTTACCTTTATAGGTGTGCATGGAAGGGTTTTGGTTTTGGACGTTATGAGCAGGGCTCCCATCAGCCCATCAAGCCGCTCAATGATGATGATGCCAAGAAATGGTATGGCCTGGGATCTCATGACCCCACTCAGGCTCCTTCCAACCTTTGTCCCGAGCCAACAATTGACCAATCTCCTCCAAACTCACCTATTTCTCCTTCGTCACCTACGGAGTCGGTGGTTTCCATCCCTCCTAGTTTTTTTTTCCATAAACACCATCCGCCTGGAACCCCTGGCCTATCAGCTCAATGGGGTGTCCAGATCTCTCCCTCTCATCTTTCCTAACATGATAGAGGATGAGTCGGCAACCATTCACACTGTCCACTGCATTGACGATGATGCCATCCTTTCTTACATGGGTGCCGATGACTCTTTCATCCAGCGTTCCCTCCCTTTCGAGACCCAGGTTATGTTAAATGAATCAACCATTGACATCAACCTCCCTTCTTCCGATGTTCCTCACGTCTTAAAGATTGGCCAATCTTTAGATGCTCAGGAGCAGCTTGACTATACCCAGTTCCTTTTCGACCATAGCAAGGCCTTTGCCTGGACTTACAGCGACATGCCTGGCATCGACCCCACCATTGCTACCCATAACATTGTCAAAGAAGGCGCTGAAGCTCCTCTTTGACAAGGAGTGCAACGCGAGGATGCATCTTTCAAAGCTTTTGCCTAATAGGCTTAGCCTCTAGTTTGGTGACGTCTCCTTCATCCAGCCCATCGATTATCTGCAGTGGGTCTCTAACATCATCCCAGTTACTAAAGCAACTGGGGGGATTCGGATCTGCACGGACTATCATGACCTTAACCTAGCCTGTCCTAAAGATGACTTTCCTCTTCTTAACATTGACCAGCTTGTTGATCTCATGGCCGGCCATGAGATGCTATCTCTCATGGACGATTTTTTAGGATACAATCAAATCCTAATCGCACTGGAAGATCAGCACAAGACTACCTTTATCACCCCATGGGGGACTTTCTGCTATCGAGTCATGCCTTTCGGTTTGAAAAATGCTGGTGCCACATATCAGCGCGCCATGACCTACATTTTCCATGATCTCCTCCACAAAATCATGGAGGACTATGTGGACGACCTTCTCGGCAAGTCCAAGCTTTGCTGCGACCACTTGACCATTCTCAAAATCATCTTCTCTCACCTTCTTCAATACAATGTTCGCCTTAACCCCAAGAAATGTGTCTTTGGGGTCCTCTCAGGCAGGCTTCTCAGCTTCATCATTTCCTTCTGTGGCATTGAGATAGATCCCGCCAAGATCTATGCTATCCTCGAAATGCCACCCCCAACCAATCTCAAGCAGCTTCACAGTCTACAAGGGAAGCTCCAGTCCATCTGCCATTTCATCTCGCAGCTTTCAGACCACTGCTAACCTTTTCATCATCTCCTTAAGAAGGACGTCTCCTTTAAATGGGATGAGGACTGTCAAGAGGCTTTTGAAGCCCTCAAAAGCTATCTGGTCTCTCCACCAGTCCTCATTCCACCTAAAGATGACCAACCCTTCTACCTTTATATCTCTGCCACCAACCATTCGTTAGGTGCCATGATCGCGCACCGAGATGAGCATCATCGTGAGCAAGCAGTTTACTACATCAGCCGAACACTAGTCGACTATGAAACTCGGTATACTCATACCGAGAAACTCTGTTTGGCATTAGTCTTTTCCACTACCAAGCTCCGCCACTATCTTCTCAACCACAAAACCTTTGTCATCACTCACACTGACCCTCTCAAGTATATGCACTCCAAGACATATCAGAATCAATGTATGGCTCGGTGGCTCATGCTGCTCACTGAGTTTGACCTCGAATTCATCCAGTAGAAATCTATCAAGGGGAAAACCATCGCTGACCAACTGGCATATGCCCCTCTTCCCAACAACCAACCTTCACAGTGTGAGTTCCCTGACGAATCTATCGCCACACTTTCCACCGATGACACCGTCTACCAAATGACCATGTTCTTTGACGGCTCCAAATGTCAACTTGGTGGGGGTGCGGGGGTCGTCCTCATCCCACTCAAAGGGGAGCCCATGCCTCTATCTTTCAAGCTTGACTTTGATTGTACCAATAATATGGCCGAATACGAGGCCTTAATTTTGGGACTTCAGACTGCCCTTTCCCTCCACATCAAGTCTATCAACATCTTCAGCGACTCGCAGCTTGTCGTCAATCAAGTTAACGGTTCATACCTCTATAAAAATGAAGTTTTGTAGAGGTATAAAAATCGTGCTAACATTCTTTTGGCATCTTTCAACCATTATCTCTTGCAGACTATTCCACGCTCTACGAACAAGTTTGCTGACACCATGGCTTCTCTTGCTTCGCATATCCCATCTTCATCATCATCATCTCAACTTTTTGTCATGGTGCATCATGTACCCTTGCCTTCATACATCTCCCCTCACATCGACCATATCAACACTGTCAATTCTAGCCCACAAGATGACTGGTATAAGCAACTAGTGGACTACTTGTCTCTTTCTGTCACTCCTCCCAACCTCTCTAGCAATGCGTGGTGAGCTTCCATCAAGCGTACAACTTGCTATACCATGCTAGGGGGTCTTCTCTATAAGCGAGGCTTTGACGGCCTCCTTCTTCATTGTCTAAACTCCACTGAAGCTTCTCAAGCCGTAAAACAAGTCCACGATGGGATTTGTGGTAGACACTTTAGTGGGAACTCAGTTGCCAAGCGCATCCTTCACCTGGGTTATTATTGGCCCACCCTTCATCAAGACTGTAGCGACTATGTTCGGCGTTGCATCAAGTGTCAGCAACACTCTAACCTGCTTCATCTCCCCAGCCACACCTTACAAGTTGCTCAGGATTTATGGCCTTTCTCTCAGTGGGGCTTAGATCTCATCGGTGAGATTAACCCTCACTCGTCTCTTCGTCATCAGTCCATCATCACTACCACTGAGTATTTTACCAAGTGGGTGGAAGCCATTCCTCTTGTCTCCATAAAAGCCGACAAAATTGTTGACTTCATCAACAGCCACATCATCTGTCGTTTCGATGTCCCTCACAAAATCATCACCGACAATGGCAAGTCCTTCAAAAACAAGACTATCCAAAAACTATGCGACTCATTTGGCATCAAACTCAGCTTTTCTTTGCCTTACTACCCACAAGCAAATGGGCAGGCTGAGGCTTCCAACAAAATTTTGACTAAAATTCTCATGAAGGTGGTCAACGACATAGGAAGGGATTGGCACATTCATATTCCCTTCGCTTTGTGGGCCTACCACACTAGCATCCGAACCTCTACGGGTGCTACTCCTTTCTCCCTCATGTACGAAATAGAGGCTATCTTACCTCTCGAAGTACAGATCCTGTCTCTCCGCATCTCCCTGCATGACATTCGTTCCAATGATGACTTTCATCAAGATCGCTTAGCTCAACTTGAGTTACTTGACGAGCGCCGTCTTGCTGCCCTCAATCATCTCCATGTCTACCAAAGTCGCATAAAGTGAGCCTACGATAAAAATCTACGAGAATGAGATTTCAACATCGGAGACCTCGGCCTCAAAGAGAATCAGCACGTGACCAATATGGAGCGAAGTAAACAAGGCAAATTTGCCCCCAATTGGCTTGGACCTTTTATCATCATGCACAAGTATGGGTCAGGGACTTATCGTCTGTCCTCCCTCAACGGACGGCCAGAACCTGAGCCTCTTAATGCGTTGCATCTTTGACCATTATTCTGTTGGTCAAGTACCCGTCTACTTGACATGTAACTTGAGCTCGTCCCTTGAGCAATCCTCATCCTCTTAATCCTCATTCCTTTCAACCCTATTCCCCTTTAACAAGTTCTCTACAACCCTTTTGTGATGCATGGATGCTTTGTCCTAATAAAAGGGCATCCTTGAACTTCTACAGTCTTGTCCATGACTCAAAAAATAAAAAAATAATATATATATATATATATATATATATATATATATATATATATATATATATATATATATATATATATATATATATATATATATATCAAGATGCCAAAACATAATCCAAGGTCACAAAATCAAATCAAAAAGACATACTGCTCCCTCGAAGGACAGCTGTGCTATCATTGCTATAGCTAAAAGACTGATCCCTTGAAGGACAGCTATTCAAACATTATAAAAAGCAAAAATATAGACCACTCCCTTGAAGGATGGCTATGACTAAATCTTGCTACAAACAACAACCTTTCTTAGAAGCTTCCCGCATTGATCAGCTTCGCAACATGACCATAAATCAAATGACATCTCTATGTAGACTTCCCGCATCGATCAGTCTGCACCAAAAAAAAAAACAAAAAAAATGAGTCATGGACTTGGCTTGTAGTTATCTCAGGGTCTCCTATAAAAAGGGGCAAGGTTATTCCTGCTCTTAAACTGGGTTACCCTATCCTCCTCCTATCACCTGCTCAGGGGATTTCGAGCTCACTTTAATGTCAAAGTGATTCGATTACTGTTCTAATACAACACTGGTCAACGACGTAATGCATGAATGGAGCTTTTGTTCTAATAACCCCTATCTATGCTCCCTTTCTGGTCCTTGTTAATGAAAGAGCGATTCGCCTTTCACCTTTTCTCTACACTTTGGTCACATCTAACCACATCAATTGTCGACTCAACTCAAACCAAGCTATTTTTCATCCTCATGGCATCAGACATCATCCTCGTCCATTTCACATAGTTTCTATGGACACCAATACACATGGAAACTATCGACCAGACTCAATTTATGTTAAGCATAAACCAATACTTGTTGAAGCATAAATAGACCTCCATTCATTTTTAGCATACATCCATCATGACTATGGAAACTTGCTAGGGATGAAAGACTCTCGACCAATTCTACAGAATATACCATCTGTAGCATCATCTTATCCTCATCTTACCCTCATCATTTCGACACTTGACCACATCCAATCATCGACCAATCTTCTCAATTCATCTGAACTACATTGGTCTGAGGCCCTATGACCAGGGCTATGTAGGCAGCACTCAGTAACACATCCTCTGAGGTTAGCTCGACCACCCCCGTTTGTTTGTCTCTTTAATGGACAAACCTTCTCTTTTGTGACTTTGATCACGACCAACTCCATCAACTTTGACCAAGACCAATCATTTTCTTTGACCATTCCTCCCTTTTAGGGAGAACTACATTGGCCTGAGGCCCTTCACACAAGGGCTATGTAGGTAGCACTCAGACCACATGACATTTTTTGAGGTTAGCTCAGCCACATCTTTTTATCCATCCATCCCCTTGACCAATGACCATTGGAGATCATGCGTATCTCCTTCGACCTTCGATTACTTCCAAGCCAATGTTGCCTTGGTTGTTTTTGCGTGTGTGCTACCTCACGGCTAGTTAGCAAAATTGTCCACAGACTATTTTTGACCCTTCGCAAGTATAGGATCACAAGCCAGTTGATCCCTACTACTTGTGGCATTTTCGTGTTTCTGGGAGCACTTCCTGAGCCTGGGATACCTAGAACACGACGACCATTTGGAGCTTCATCTTAGATTGAGTAACTCAATCAGCAGATGACTAAATGCTGGGGCCCAATTACTTCAATTTTGGCACTCCTTGACCCTCGACATGCGACAATTTAACCCAACCATCTCGTGAAGTGGCATACGCGCAATCACGACTATTGCAGCATTTTCGCTCACACTATTCTATCCATCTCTCTGTCAAATCGACACTCGATCTCCAGTTCCCTTCTCTCGACTATCGCTTTGAGGGGGGAACACCTCATTCTTTTCCTGGGGCAACCAACTCCTATTTTTGTCTTACAGTTCGTCAAGAACAACCAACAAGACAAAAAGAGGCAAATGTAGACACCACAAATGTGTCTGCACCTTGGTTCTCCCCCCTTGTCCACCTCAAACCCATATCCTAACCCTTGGCCTTAGTCCCCTCCACTCATTTGATTAAAATAACTTAAATATTTCAATTAAGTGGCCCCCTTTCCACCTCACCCTTGCCACCTTGGATCCTCCCTTGGATCCCTCCACCTCCCTCCTAGCCTTTATTATGCCAAATCTTCTCATTATCTTCCTCTCGCACCCATTTAAGCATCCTCATGACCATTCTTCCCACAATCCCTCGCCCGGTGGCATGCAAGAACGGGCAGAGGCTATTTTTAGTCTCTGCCCCCATTCTGCCACTGCCAACATCGGCGACCCTTCAGCCGATGTCGGTGATCCTGCTGGCATCAGCAGCCTTCAAGACTCCTTTTTGCATCCATTCTAGCCCCTAGCCCCTTGAGCTCACAAACTGAATTCTCTTGGCGTTTTGGCATTCTACTCCTTCTGGACCTCGTGCAACAGCAGCAACAGGTGCAGGGATTCTTGAGCAGAGATTAAGTCTTCTGTGGTCTCAACAATAGCTCTCCCACTCTTCATTCAGCAAGCTAAAAAGGTAAGCATAGTCTGTTATTTCATTTCATTTCTTTTCTTTAGTGTTCAGTTATTTGGTATCTTCTGTCTCCCACTCCCTCTGTCCTACCCCCTGAGACGCTAAAAAGCCTTCTCAGGCCCTGTCCTCTGTCCATCTCCCTTTAACCTGTCATCCTTTTAGTACAATCTCAGACAACTCCCTCATCCCTCCTGCCAACAAAGACCTTGTACAGGGCACCTAATCAGAACTAGACCATTCCCTAGTCCATTCAAAGTCATCCCTGAACTCTGTCTCGACCCTGTTCACAAACCAGACCTGTCCACAGTCCAGAAACCTGACCTGACCTGACTACAGGCCACTGCCCCGACCGATGCCGATTACTTCCCCGACCGACGTCGGCAGGATAACCGAAGTCGACAGACCATACAACCGATGCTGGCAACATTCCCGACCTCGGTGACTGTCATCAGCCTGACAGCTCCATTCAGGTAATCATTGGTCTTTTCTTTCCTTTTTAATTTGTTTATCACTTCTGTATTCTGGCATTCTGTATTTCCTTAGTCTTTTATCTGTCTGTTATCAGTGGGTTGACCTCCCTTGAGGAAGTTTTCACACTTTCGGGAACAAGCTTTTGCTTGGCAACCCATTGCCTATCCATCTAACATTTTCTTGTCCAAGTTTTTTTTTTCTTTGCAGGTGTCATTCCTCCACAGCCAAAGAGGGGTGCCCACAAACGTCTAGATTACGGTGCGCAATCTTTATCCAGGTACTTCTATCCTTGTTCATTTCTTTAGTTTCTTTATTCATCCTTTGAATGTAGAAAGCGAATTAGTGATAGAAACATAAGGCATGCCCAAACACTTAAGGCTAGACAGGTTTTAGTTATCTTTAAAATTTTACCATGAACCCCACAACCAAGTAGAAGTTAAATTTTATAATTGCAACTCCATAAATAGGTAAGTATCATATCCTAACTATGGTAAAATTCAAAAACATAGATTTGTGAATAAGAACAATCACATGGGTAAATTTTTCAATATTACAGTCAAACAAGTCAAATCTACTCTGAAGACCACAAAGGTTTAATAGGGCTAAACAGGGTATGAAATGACAATAGAATAAATACTCAGATGAATACTTACACTATTATAAGTTAATAGATCAAAATTTTAAGATAACATCACCATAATAGAATTATTATTTTAGAACAAGGGTAAATGATGTGAAGAAAAGGAATATCAAACCAAACAATACTTAATGAATTTTTTTGTTGTTCCCATAAAAAAATGACAAACAAGGTTCACAGAGGACTCACTAAAAATATTAAATGGAGCTAAAAAAAAATATGAAAAGTTTTACGTGAACATGAAACTCAAATAAAAAGGTTAAAACTTTAAGATTCAAGAAACATTAAACTAGATGATTAATACAACATCCTTTCCAGAGGGACTTCATGGATAAAAAACAAATTCAACAAGAAATTTTTGAATAACTGGATTTAAAATAAGGGTCACTAAAAATAGTAAAAACATCTGAAAGTAATAATTAAAAGTTCCTATATAAATTTAAAGGTAAAAATAATCATTAACAATCTCTGGTTTCTCTTCAAGACTCATCTAGCTAGTTTTGGCAACATAATTTTGAATCGACTTTGCACGTTGAAAAAGGAATTTAGGTGCAAAAATTTGCCAAATGCCTCTAGGCCTAGATCCACCAAAAATTATTGGAATAAGGCAAAAAAATAATGGTTATAGAATATGATTCAAATATGATAATTCTAGAGATTACAAATTTATGTTTTAGAAAATCTCAAGTTTAGCTATTCATTTTGAACCCATTTTTGAATTGATTTAGTTGATTTCCAAATAGAAAAATCTTAGTGTAAATGTGCACTAAATCCTATAAAAGTGAATGAAATCATCCAACCATCAAAAAAATATCCTAGAGGATGATCTATCTATTTATGTGCTTTTGAATATATGAATTAAGTCTCAAACTCATTTACACTTCACTAACAAGATTTTAAAGGATACCTCAAGACCTACCATAGTTAACCTATCTAATTTGGGGTTTTACAATGATTAAGCTATGAAAATAATAATAATAATATAAAGACTCTCAATATTAATCCAAGTTAGAATTTATTATTTTACTGATTAATTTCAACTGTATATGTTTAACCCAATGTTAATTGTATAACTAATACTACATGTTAAGATTAATCTATAATTTCACAATGCTAAGGTAAGTTAAACTCACTATATTTTAAGTCTATAATTACCAATGTTTTAATACCATATTATGTTCTTAACACTATTTTATTTTTTAAGTAGTGTGTTCTTAACACTAATGTTATCATCCAATTTTGAATCTTAGATATTACAAATGATTACTACTTTCCATCTAAATAATATTTAATTGACCTACTCAACAAGGTTCCTGACTCAAAGATAAAATAGTTTCTAAATCATTACTAGAAATAACTCTATTAGTTAAGAACTACTCTACATCTATTGTTAATGCATTAAGTGTTACAAACAAATTGTTAATAATTTAGATTAAGAATTATCATTGTACATTAATATCCTTGAATAATACAAGAACCATTATAGTTATGTAATACATAAGCTCCAACATGAATATTTTCAATGATAAGTCAAATTAGGTTAATGAAAAAATCCAAGAATAAAATTTTACAAATGTCCTAATTGAATAATAAACATATAATCATCATTTATTCAAAACTCAAATCAATAAATATGAAAGATGTTATTAATTTTAACATAAAAACATTACATATCTATACTTTATCTATCACTGGTAACTCACCAACATGCACGATGAAAAAAGTCAATGAAGGGGTTAGCTTACGTTAAGAAAGAGATTTCTTTCTACTAAATATTTCATTTTTCCAAATTCATGGACAAATTAAATAAAGATTTGAGCAACAGAACATATCATATTGTCACAACTTACATACTAAGCAATAAGAAGGGTTGATCTTATCAAGGAAAGATTATATGAATGGTACCCAAGCTCATCATCAACTGATATAGATAATTACTATTTTATTATAATAATAACACAAAATACCAATATGAAATATTAGACAATCAAATCACACTTAACACAACAATACTACCATAGAAAAAATATTTGTACAATCATTTCATTACTAAGCTCTCGTCTAAAAATAATATATAAAAATAAAAGTTTTCTAATAGAATCCTAGTTATATTTTTATCTCAGTTCTAATCAAGGAGCTAATTTTTCATACACCTATTAAAGAGAGGTCAATTTGATTTCAACATAAACACATGGGACCCACAGGGTAAATAATAAAATATAATATCATGTCTCCACTCAAATACCTAACACTGTCAATATATATAGATATATGTATTTAGTAATCTAATAAGTTTTATTAATAAGAGAACACTTTTAATCGAACTCTATTGCATTCTACCAAGTAAATATTATGCATGGAAAGGATTGAACTTACGCAAATATTTTTTTGAGGCTAAATTCATCATTAAGTTTACATAAATCTCAACCTTACATTATTATGAATGCATAGGCTACTACACACCTACACCATCTCACCATAAATAATTGCATAATTATAATTTCTACACACATCCATATTTATGTAGGTTTATCCTATTCTAAATAATATTGATTCAAATATTACCTATATGTGTATATATAATACATTTATGAATTTGATTAAGTATGAATATTTGTTTAAATATAACAATAAATATTCTCATAACAAAATTATCATTAACTTCCTCTATATAAACCGTATATAACCTAACATAAAATATAACTAAAATCATATGAAGTATAATTCAAAATAAATATTTCAAATATGTATATATTCTTTTTTAATAGAAATTTATATACATATTTGTATAATAATATTTAATTATTTAGTTAATTATTTACTTATATATATATATTATGTGTGTGTGTATTTATATGTATATAACACACACACACACACATCATATATATATTTATTTTTATTAACACCTTTTTAAAAATAAAATATACATATTATTATATAATATTTTTATAAATTTAATAAAGCCTAATGAAGGGTTTTAGGTTGGCAGCTGGTGGCTTAGGCCTAAGGCCCTGGATGCGGCCATGGCCATCATCCAGGGCAAGCCCAGGGTTAGGGGTCAGTCAGTTAGCCTGTCCCCCTCCCCTCCCTATTATAAGAGGCGGGGGGGAGAGGGGGCCAGGACAACACAACTGACTTCCTCGCACCCCCCCCCAGCCACCCCCCCTCGCCCTCCCCACCCCACCCCCCCCCCCCCCCCCCCCACCCCCCCCCCAAATGATACACACACATATAGTAATTTATGTATGTATGTATGTATATATATATATATATATATATATATATATTTATATATATATATATATATATATATATATATATATATATATATATATATATATATATTGGTATTTTTTTTAAAACAAGAAATCCATTGCACCCAATTCAGGAGGGTCAAATATAATTCAATCAATATTTTTTTAGGTATCTACATATATATATATATACACACACACATACATACATATGAAAAATAAGAAGAAGATCAAATCATTTTCAAAACACATTCATTATCTGATCTATTCATTATTTTGGAAAAACAAATTAAGGATTTATAAAGGAGAAATCCCTTTCCTAGTTTTAGTGAAAGCTTCTTACTTCATCGAGTTGCAATTCTCTCCATCACTCCTTCCAAGTCCACCTTCATTATTTGTTCTTCTTCCACCTATTTTTCTCCTTGGAAAATATCCAAAAAAGCTCCTCTCCCATTAGGTTAACTTTTTATTGAAAGATAATGCTTGTATATTATTTTATTTTATTTTTAGGGTTAGGGTATCTACTCCTATATTTTAATTCATTTATGTGTTTTTTATTATTTTTATTTTTATTTGATTAGATTAATTATTATACTAAAAATAAGGTACTAAATATATATTAAATTTACTTCAAAACTAGTAAGAATGTGTGTGTGTGTGTGTGTGTGTGTGTGTGTGTGTGTGTGTTTATAATTGTGCTCATTTGATAAAAAGAATTTTAACTAATATATAATTGCGTCTCTACCAATACATATAGATGCTGACATAGTAATATTTGATTTAAAATTATTTATTTATCTAGATTATGAATAAATATGTATATTTATTCATATAATTTATTGATCTACATAATATAATTTTAATAGGCATATATTCATATAAATATGTATTTATATAAGATATTATTTATGGCCTTTGTTAAATGTTACCTGGCCTTGGTCACAAACATAACTATATTATTATTATTATTATTATTATTCACATTTTAAAAGTAAATTTTGTTGTCAAAACACCCAAAAGATACATATCCAATAATCATAACTAAATTAACATAACACAACCACTTGACAGGTTCAAGCAACATGTTTGAATTAACACAAATCTAGTCAAATGGGTAATCTGACGAAAGTGACTCATCGACACAAAAACACCTAGTAATGCATAAACATCACATTAAACGATGATAAAAATAATTGTTAGAATTAAACACACTTATCCCAAGATGGTTCTACATGAGTCACAATGAGCCTGATTCAAAGACACCACAACAAGATAATCGAAGTTAAGACTAATAGTCAATCACAAGACATCTCACTTGCACATCGTACACATAGACACACTCAACACATAGGTAATCTAAATGATTTCACATCATTGTGAAAATGCTATAGATATTGAGAAGGGTATTACATTCATCCCATTAAAAAAGACATCATCCTTGATGCTTCCAAAATAAAATCATGTATTAGAATCTACCAAATTACCTATTTGTATTCCACTACTGAGTGAACCCTCATGGTATTTTAACACTCATATCATTACTTTTAAAATGGTCATAAAAGTGACAACACCAAAATGCTACTATCGATACTCTTATATGTTAGAACATAAGTTCCTATTCTAAATAATATTTGTGCCATCCCATGGGACAATAGGAGTAAAAAATATAGTGTTAAAATGTGAAACTAATGTAATCACTATAATATTACTGGTTATGCAATGTTGAGCCAATTGTTAACCAAAATAGGCTATCATATTATTCTTATTGAATAAAATATCATAAATCTTAAGAATTTTCATATATCTTATACACTACCAAATGATATTATAAACTATCAAGATCACTAACAAGAGTATAATTAATGATCCATTATAAAATAATATCACAATCATTATGTAACAAGTAATAATAAAAATGATTACCAGGTCATATAAGAAAGCATATAATGTTGGAACAATATCACTCATAATCTATTGTGAAAAGAATAATAGTCTCCATCATCTACATCATCAAAAACATCTCGCTAAACCTCCTTAGACCTCCAAACTACTTAGACCACCCAAAACCTCCTTAGATCTTCCAAATATATATATATATCACCATGTTTGGTGGTTGGTAAGGATGGTGTCATGAAACTGCTCCACATAGGTTCCCATATTGACCCAATAGTTTTTTCAAGCTACTTCTTCTCCCCCACATAGTGCACACTACACACATTACTATATATATATATATATATATATATATATATATATATATATATATATATATATATATATATATATATATATATATATATATATATATATATATATATATATATATATATATATATATATATATATATATATATATATATATATAGGAAACATATGAACCAACATTGGTCAAAAACCAAAATAACATAATAATTTTGAAAGATCAAGTGTTAAAATAATTAATTTAAAAGCTAATAGGTCAATGAATGATTTTTTTATAAATAAAGTCATAAATCAAGTTCAAAAGAAGTTGGAACCAATAAATAAAACAAGCCCAAATCACAATTACTAAGTCATCAAAATAAATGAAATTAAATTCAATTGTAAAAAAATGTAAATCCATTTACTTCAAGTTCAATAAAATAACTTATAAATGTTATAAACTCCAAAAAATTAATTAAATACAAATTCAAGTTCAAGGATTACTGTTGTTTCTCGAAGTAAAATAAAAAAACATCACATTACTCAAACTATGTGACTATAAAATTTACCCAAGGGGAGAAGGAATTAATAAAACTCAATCACCTCCTAGAGGTGAGAGAACAAAAATAGATTGAATACCTCCCTAAAATAGGAGAAACATCATATAATCCTACATATACAACATCACATCATCCTCCATATACCTCCCAAAATATCAACATGATTACCTCCTAGAGGTAAGAAAATAAGACTTGACTACCTATCAAAGGTAGGAGAAACAAGAATAATAGTAATCCCTTTATGCCTTATAGTAACAAGTGTTGATGTAACTGTATAGAAATTGACCAAGTGTGAACCTCATGCCTAATACTCGGTGCCAAAATTACCCATGGCAATCTATCAACTATTCCAAAGTCTCTAAATTAGTTGATATAAAAGTCTCTCATCAAATAATATGTCATTTTTTATTGTTACAGTTAACACAAATGATTTTCTAGAAAAAAAACTATGTTTAATTCTAGTTGTGCTGTTCTAATGTAAATTAATATGTTTTGATAACTCCCATGTAATATTATTAATGTAAATATCTCGATAGTTATACTATTACAATTGGTTCACAAATATATAACATTATTTAATCTCTATTAATGTGTCTAAAGTAGAGTGATCATATATATTATAAAAACTATACTCACACATATAACCACTATTCAATGCTAAAATAAACACCTAAGTGAACCATAATCATAACATAAATGGTCATTTCAAGAGAAAACTAAATAGATTACTAATTTTCTCAATAGGTAGAAAGGAACATTTATTATTCATAATGAAGAGGGGGAACACAAAATCAATCTATCAAGACCTTACCTACACACTTACTCTTGAATCAATTGACGTTACATGCAAGGTTTAAATATAGAATTCAAGGATAAGATTACAACTTAAAGCACTCTTGTTCAAAACATAAGGCCTCTAGGCCATATTAGGTACCAATTAGTTATATAAGAAACAACATGCACAAGGTTAATAACACACTAGGGTTAACTAAATTTCATAACTATAAAAAAGTATAAGGTCTCTTTATAACCTCATGACTTACGTTTAACCAAGATGAACAAAAAACACTAACTAGAGCATACTAACTTAGAGCTACCACTACTAATAGTTTGATTTAAAAATAATCAATGTTATCATATTGTTATCTATATATGAATTCTATTATTAGAGTCATATCCACTCAATGAACTAATACATAATCATTAAAATTATATTCAAAATAGGTTAAAGCATATATTTACCATGAACACACAATACATATATACATATTTTCTCCATATATAGTTATTTTGTACCAATGAATAGTACACAAAATTGACCAACATAAACATCCATTAATGAGACACAAGAACAATATAGTCAACAAGAAAAAGTTTAATTATTTCATCATTTTATTCACTTTAGGGTCCAATAGTCCATAGTGGTTAGATGCTCCACCACAATAGCAAGGAAAAACAAGTAAGTTCTCTCTGACAAGATGTTCCCATCCACTAATGGAATGAATCCTGTAACCAAAATCTAATGATTCTCACTGTATCATTTTATCTATACACACATGAGTAAAAGTTATAAATTTATGATCTAATTGGTTATGATTTAATCTACTACACAAGGTAAAACACACAAAAAGTCAAGGCTAAAAAATAACTTGAATCAATTATTAGTGATTTAGGTGGTATCAGTTTGACACAATGTGAATTCTAAATTATTATAAATATGCCCAGACACTTAAGGTGAGATAGGTTTTAATTCTCTTTACAAATTCACCATGAACCCCACAACCAAACAAAAGATAAATTTTATAATTAAAGATTGAGAAATAGGTAAGGATCACATCTTAACTCTGGTAACATTCAAAAATATAGATTTGAAAATAAGAACAATCATGTGGATAATCAAGTCAATGCTATAGTCAAATAAGTCAAAATTACTCTTAAGGCCATAAAGGTTCAACATTGTTGAACATGCTATGAAATGACACTAGAATAAATACGTAGATAAAGGTTTATGTTATTATATGGTAATGAATAAAATTTGTAGGATAACATCACCACAATAGAAGTATTATTTCAGAACAAGAATAAAAGATGTGAATAAAAGTAATATCAAACCAAATAATACTTAATGCCATTTTTTGTCATTCTCAGAAAATAACAACAAACATGGTTCAAGGATGACTCACTAAAAATATTAAATGGAGCTGAAAACCAAGTGCAAAAATTTATAAGTGAACATGAAACTCAAATAAAAATGTTACAACTTTCATATTCAATAAACCTTAAACTTGGTGATTATTAAAACACCCTTTCTAAAGTAACTATGTCGATCAAAATTAGATTCAATGGTAAATTTTTGAATTTAGAGTCACTAAAAATAGTAAGAACATCCAAAATTACTAATTAAAAGTTATTATATAAATTTAAAGGTAAAAGGAATCACTAAAAAACTATGGTTTATCTTTAAGACTCCTCTATCTATTTTTGCCATCTCAATTTTAAATTAACTTTGCAAGCTGAAAAAAGAAATCATGTGCAGAAATTTTTCATATGCCTAGAAAATGGGATCCACCAAAAATTATCAGAATAGGTATAAAAATAAATATTATAGAACATGATTCACATATGATAATTTTATAGATTAAAAGTTTTTATTTTATAACATTTCAAGTTTGGGTATTACTTTTGAACCTATTTTTTAACCAATTTGGTTGATTTTTAAATAGAAAACTCTTAGTGTGGAATTGCATTGAATCTTATCAAAGTGCATGCAATCATCCAAAAATCAATAAATGATCCCATAAGATTGTGTGTGTGTGTGTGTGTGTGTGTGTGTGTGTGTGTGTGTGTGTGTGTGTGTGTGTGTGTGTGTGTGTGTGTGTGTGTGTGTTATTTTCAAGATAAGATTTAAGTCTCAAATTTATTTACACTTAACTAATAATATTTTAAAGGATACCTCAAGACTAGTCACATACAACCTATCCAATTTGGGTTTCTACAATTATTAAGCTGAGAATCATAAAATTTATGTCAAGACATCAATAATAATATGGGTTAAAATCTATTAACTTTACTTATTAATTTCAGCTATATATTTTTATCCCAATGTTAATTATATAAATAATATTAAATGTTAAGATTAATTCATAATTTCACAATGCCAAGGTACGTTAAACTAAATGTATTTCAAGTTTATAATCAACACTGTTTTCATTCCATATTATGTTCTTAATATTATTTCACTATTCAAGTAGTGTATTCTTAAGAGTAACACTATCATTCAAATATGAATCTTAGATATTAAAACATTTGTTTATCCAAATGATTACTAGTTTCCACATAAATAATATTTAATTGACCTACTCAACAAGGTTATCGACTCATAGATAAAATAGTTTTCAAACCACTACTGAAAATAATTCTATTAGTCAAACACTAGTCTACATCTATTATCAATGCATTAATTATTATAAAAAAATCATTAATAATTTAGATTAAGCAATATCATTATACATTGATATCCTTGAATAATACACTAACCATTATAGATATCTAATACATAAGCTTCAATAGGGATATTTTCAATGATAAGTCAACTCAAGTTAATGATAATTTTTTTTTTTTTTTATAAATGTCTCAATTGAAAAACAAACATATAATCATAATTTATTCAAAACTAAAATCAAATTATATATAAGACATTACTAATTTCAACATAAAAACATTACATCTCTATACTTTATCTACCATTGGTAACTCGTCAACCTACACTATGAAAATAGTCAATAAAGGGGTCAACTTATGCTAAGCAAGATATTTATATATACTAAATACTTCATTTTCCAAATTCATGGACAAATTAAATAAATATTTGAGTAACAAAACATATCATATTGTGATAACTTACATACTAAAAAATAAGAAGGGTTGATCTTATCAAGGGAAGATTATCTGAATGGTACCCGAGCTCATCATCAATCGATATAGATAATTACCATTTTATTACAATAATAACACAAAATACCAATATGAAATGTTAAAAAATCAAATCACACTTAACATGGTAATAATAATACAAAAAAATATTTGTACAACCATTTAATTATTAAGCTCCCATCTAAAAATAATATAATATATAAAATAAGGATTTTTAATTGAATCTTAGTCATAGTTTTATCCCATTACTAATCATGGAGCTAATTTTTCATACACCTATTAAAGAGAGGTCAATTTTGTTTTGATATATACATGCAAGAGCCATGGGGTAAAC
>JARHVA010009837.1:162500-259829 GCA_037957365.1 Torreya grandis
AAAATGTAGAACATAAAATAAGTAACTATTAGTAATTATCTCCTAAACACATTATTTGAAGATATTAAAGGTATTTTTTTTCACATTAATATAAACTTCATAAGTTATTCATAAATTATGGAAGCACCATATATTCAAATTATGAAGATAATATATAAAAAAATTATTCAATATTATACATGTTGTTACTTGCATGACACACCATAATTTCATAGAAATCATTGTACCCATTTTGCCTTTTAGTTTTTATCTTTCTTGTGATAGTTTAGTTGGTTTCCACTTACCCTGTATTTATTTTTGCATACCTTGGTTTGAATTTTTAACTAATATTTCAAAACCCATCTCGTTGCATCAACTAGGCCTTTTCAATGATTTTTCGTATATAACACTTAGTGTGAAAATAGACTTTGGTGAGTTTTCCATTTCACTTTATTAGTTAAGAAAAGTCCCCTATTTATTCCAAGGGAAGTTGAATATTTTCATTACATCGACCATGTTGAAATATAAATTTTCATATATAACACTCCTATTGAAAATGCACCTAAAAGGAAGTTTGGTCTTCTTGGAAAAATTTGCCTTATAGAGTTCCTAATAGATTTGCGGCACATGAAATCCATTTTAATGATAATTAGGACAAAAATATTGATTAGGTCTTAATGGGTGAAATAATCCACAGTTGAAACCAATCAAGCTTAAAATCTGGATTAGGCTAAAAGGGTTCTTTACAATTAAAAAAATTATGAAAATCAGAGTTTAAAATCTGATTGTGTCTAGAAGCCATATTATTATTATAAAAAAAAAGAGTTTAATGGTGGTTGGACTTTTAATCTCACCCATGCCCCTACCTTCGAGTGACCATAAATAATGGGGGCAAGTCACCCATGCCCCTACCTCCATATGACCACAAATGATGGGGAAAAGTGCATGGTTTGAAATCTGTCAACATTTTCAAATCAAGAATTTAATAATTTATTTAATTATTAATTTAATGAATTTAATACATTTTAATTTTTTCAATGAAAAAATAGGTTTTATTTATTATTTTGGTAGTAGTGTGGAAAGGGAAAAGATGTTCAAATCTTGGAAATAGAGAGAGAAAAATGAAATTCAAATTGGAACTTACCAAAATTTTGGAGGGAAAATGGTTTCGCAAAAATTAATTTATAAATAAATCTAACCAAAAACCATTGAAAGTGCTTGATTTTTTGTAATCTAAGGAGACAATAGAGGACCAAACATTTTTATTTATATATTTAATACTTTCATACATATATTTTACACGTGGGAAATTTTTTAATTGAAGAAATGTATGAATTTCAAGTAATTGTGGTAGATCCAAACTTTGTTTGTCAAGCAAATATTTTATTAATGAAAGGTTGTGGAAGTTTTTCATTTCTTACACATGCATATGGTTTATTTTTTTCTTCCTCATGGGTGATTTACCATCAAACATGCATTATCCTTATTTGTGGTTGTGTTATTAATGGTCAAGTATTGGATTTATTTTATATGCTCTATCTAGTTTTTTTTTAAAAATGTTTATTGAAAAATAGGATCACTTCTTTTCTCTTTTCCCTCATTTTTTTTTTTAATTAAATTGTTAGCTTACGGTTACAACATATTTGAAACTGCAATATAGATTTATGTGTTTATCTTGATTGCAAAGTTTTTAATTTTTGTTTATGCCCTATTAAAACTATGAAATGGAATTAAAATATTAATTAATAGCCTATAATCTTCATACTAAATCTGAATTGCTATTTGTCTAGGTAATTTATATTCTTTGTTGTTTCTTGTTATGTGTTTAAATATCATATCAACAAATCAATAGCCTACACTACCTCTCATTTTTTAATCTTAGATTTTAAACCAACAAAGGTCCCTTGAAATGGAACCATTTCACATCAACCATCTAAGTTATCTAGTATTCCATAACCTGGTGATAATGAACTTAAGGAGATTTTTTAGTCTCTTTTCAGAATAGATTGGATGGTTTTCTTCTAACCTAAGTTGGTGTGTTAAATGATCTATAAACAATAGCTACACATGTAAATAAAATTTTATCAATTAATTGAATATATATAAAAAATCCAAAACCATTTTTTCATGTCTTGATTTAACTATTTTGGGAATTAATATAAAATCCTAAGTAGATAAAAGACTGTGTAAAATTATAGGATAAATATCACAATAATTAAGAACATTGAATTTAAAACTACTATAACTAGAATTTTTTCTAAAAATAGTAAAAAATTATGAAAAATAATACTTAGCATGAAAGTCAATGGAGACAGATGTATTAACACCTATAAACTAGAGGTTTGACTGGGTTGACTATTATGAACCAAATCTAGGTGTCAAAAACAACTAGAAATAAACCTAGACAATAACACAGTCCCTTTTAATAATAACATAGAGTGTTATAGTCTAAGGGTAGTATGCTATAGTCCCACTTAAAATATTTTTAAATTATTTTTGAGTTTTATAGATCATGTCCTATTCTAGATATGGTATGAAATTCAAGTTTGTGTGATCAATACATTTTCTTATAGCTCTATTTTTCTCAAAAATCCCTAGTTTTTCATGTTTTTAAGGGTTTGAATAATTATGATGTGAAAAAGGGGTTGGTGGGTCTGATGTGTTGGAAATGTAAACCACACCCCTATGTGGGCACACTAATTACATACCAATACTCCAAGGAGGGATCAAGATTGATGTAGTTCACCCACCTCTGTGTGTGAATGTATATAGATGCTAACATGCCAAAGTGTGAATGCATGAAAGGATGCCTTAGAAGCCACTTGAGATTTGTATACTTATGCTAGGGTTATATTATTGAATTTATGGGATAAATAAATACAATATTGGAAGAATTAAATTTTTTCCCTCAATATGAAGTGGTATTTTTGTGTGCTTCTATGTGATAATGTCCACCTAGAGTGTAAGAGTTTGAAAGTAGTGTTTATATAGTGTTATAATAAAAATGACTTAGGAGGGTGATGTAAGAATAGGTCTAGGCCAAACCTAATCCTCCTAGATATATGGAAAATTAATTTTTGGAAGGTGCAAGGACCTAAATCACTAAGAGATTGCACCATTACGGGTCTCATGTGGTGTTCTATATGTCTGAGTGTTATTTGTGAATTCCATGTGACTAAAAGTGGATCAAAAGGGCCCCTAAGATGGGTCAAGTGTTATATAAAGGTAAATTGACCTTAAGTGGACATCCAAGCCATAAATGGTTAATTTTAATGACTACAAGTCCAAACCAAAATGGAAATACTCCAAATGAGCAACAACTTCATAAAACTTAATGCACCAAATACACTCCACATAAGTTAAGTGTATCTAAAAAAACATATACCCCACAATGGTGTAAAATTAGAGGTCATTTGTATATTATGTTATTTATCTCATGAATTTAAATATATATTTTATATTATATATAAAAAATTAAAATAAAATATTATACTTCTCCAAACTAAGTACCAATAAAAAAATAACATCAACTTTTAAGCACAAAAAACTAATTTACATATAAATATATTCAACTTATCAAATTATCCACTACAAACACCTTGAAATTATTTTAAACTACCACCACATATGGCACATCAATAAATAACCACTTACTAATACTCCTTTCTTTAAATTTAAGTTTGAAAGGGTAAAGGGTGAGTAGTTTAGTAGAAAATGATATGAAAGAATTAAGAATATTTATTAACAAGTGCGTTGTGCCCTAATACACACAACCCATTTTAAAATTTCAAATGTGGAATAATCACTATTGGAAACCTCTATTTTTGTTCCCCAAAAAACCTTAGAACTATAGAATATGATGTCCTTCACACTAAGTCTAAGATTGTTTTAACAAGTTTAAATTTTTAAGAATTCGAATCATGAAAATCAAATCTTAAATGATTACTTTCAATTATTTTTAATCTTGGGATTTCATAAGTTTCTTCAAAATTTATGTTTTGGTTTATTAGCTAATGATATTAACATATTTTAAAAAGTTTTTCTATGTATTTTATATGATCATAGGACCATTAGAGAAAGACTTCTTATTCATCCACGATTAGGTGTTACATTCATTACACAAGATTGTACCAAGTGGCACTATCACATTTCCTAGAGCCATTAAATTTCTCAACGAAAATTCTATCATCAAATGATTTTGAGATTTTAAACATTGATAGGTGACACCATTATGTTACATTGATCCTTTAAATTTAAAAGGAAATTCTAAGTTTAATGATCCTAAGCTCTAAAAAAATGCCACATGGTACATCTTCATGATTCCAAGAACATAGAGGCTTTATAAAATTATCAATTGGATAATGGTTATGACCTTTTGAGATCTCAAGGGCTTAGTGGTTATGAGATTCCAATCTTATGAGTATTAAACACTTGGTGGATTTTCATTAAACTAAACCTTGGAAGGATTAACATAGTCTAATGGTCTACAATCTAATGGTTCTGATATTTTGAGATCTAAATGAATGACCCTTAGCACCTTTTCATTTTACTATAGTTATAGAAGATAAAAAGTAAATAAAAGAGTTCAATGGTACTAAATATTCAAGGCTTTGAGCCTATGAGTCTTTAAGATCATGCCATGTGTTGGAATTCCATTAGCTAGAGCCTTTTGAAACATACACAATTCTAAAATTGTAAGTGGCAATGGTTTTGACCTTCCAAGTTCTCGAGGGCTTAATGGTTCTAACCTATAGAGTCCCTATAGGCCCAAGATTGTTCCATGTGGCTTAATCATGTTAACTCATGACCCTAAAAGAATATGAAATAGAACTAACAATCTAAAGAACTAGCCAAATGAGGGTTAGATATGTTTCATAATGTGAAGGAGGCACACCCAAGGTTTAAGTAAGGTTGACATCAAGGAAAAGGAGCCATTAAATGAAGAATTGATAGTTGGACTAGGTACATAAAGTTAAATAAATATTACCATTTTGAAAACAAGTTAACTTACCAAAACTGATTAACACATTCAAATTGAAATAAAAATTAAATAAAAATTCCATTATCTATTTTATAGTAGTTTTTTATTTTCATTTTCATTTAATTATTTTACTAAAAACTTAATGAAATGTAGGGTTTATGAATAATACTTGGAGATACAAATATGGTTGTGCACCACTTTGAATCCAGCAAATGAGGAAAATTCTTTTTGGCTTGGAAGAATAACTTGCACACAAAGAGATAGTTTAGACAAAATCGATTAATAGATAGGTGAGTTGCCTAATTAGGAACTAGTCATAAAAAGATATGAAATTCCTCAAGTGGATGTTAGTGCACTATTTTCACAATTAAGTGGATAAATAAACATTGCAATTACAAAAGATAAAGATGTGATATAGATATGATAATAAAGATGTTATGAATTAATCTTCATCCAAACTATTAATGTAAGTAAAGTATTCTGCACAATAAGTTGCAGTAGCATTCACATCCTCTTGTATATCATAAAGTTGGTTAGAAATGGCATCAACTAAGGGAGAGTAAAAAATGGCAAAAATTACTAAACCAAAGGTTGTATTACTCTGGTCAATGAAAAAGGGTTGAGATACAATAGGCAGATCAGTAATATTAATGACATCATGTATAATTTTGGGCAAAGTCATCTACACATTAATGCTATGTTTGAAAAGATAAAATATCAACAGGGACTAAAAAAGAGATCTAAGATTTTAAAAGCTCAATTTTAAAAATAGAGTACAACGGATCGATGTTAATCTTGTAAAATTGATGCTGATTCAAATGAATTGACATCAATTCTATCTACACTTTTTTTAATTAAAAATAGGGGATTATAGGGTGACAAAGGATAATGATAAGGAAAAATAAGGGATTTATGCTATGTTCTAAGAGTGGGATAAGTAATAAATAAAAAAGAGTAAAAATAAGAAATTAAATAAATAAACTATAATTACCTTGAACCAAGTTGTAATTAGGATGAATTTCTTCCCATAGATGCAAGTGATCCTTTTGGTTCTTGATTATGGATGTCGATTAGGTGTGGTGGAATTTTTTTAGAGTGGTGCTAAGGTCTCCTTAATTTTCTAGAGAAAATCTAAGTAGCATTTCAAGATTCAAAGTTTATGGTCCCTAAGCCAAAAGGTTAGTTGCATATAAATAGATCGACCCCAATTGGGAGAATTAACACCGATCATGAGAAAACCAACAATGATTCACCCTTTTTAGTAGGGAGTGATTTTATCCACATTGGTTGGTTCCAACTATGGGTATTTTTGGGTTTATGTTTGTGGGTTTGTTAAGGATGGGGTTATACATGGGTTAGTTGGTTAAAATGTTAGGATTAAATAGGTTTTAAATAAATTTAGCTGGTTATGGAGGTAAAATGGTAATTTTTAAAAACAAATTATTAGGTGGTAATGGTAGATAATTTAAACCATAGGATAGGGTTATTTAGGATAATAAAATAATAATAAGGTCTCTAAGACACAAAATAAATCATATATAACATATGTAATTATAGTGTCTACATTTTCCCCATTTTTTGGAGTGGTATGTAATATGTACTATGAGATAAAAACTAAGAGAGGTTTTATGCCCCAAGTTAATGTGAGGAGGTATCCCCCCTCAAAGTGGGAGTTAGCATAGGATGAAGAGTAGGTGATGCTTTTGAAAAAATAGATAAATGGATGGGAGTGGATAGATAAAAAAATGAGAGATAAGAGCATAGATGCATAACTTGAAGTATATGTTTTTCACTAATAGGATATGAGCTAATATAGGTGGAGATGCCTTAAGGAAAATCCCATGATAAAATGCCATAACTAAAAACAAGTGGGATTAAATGAAGGTGAAGTAAGAGAATAAGTAATAGGGTTTGGCTGACTAAAGTATCTAGTGTGCTATATGATGTGTGTGATACTTATAAATAGCTATTATTAAGAGAAAATACACTATCGAAACCCACAGAGGGGAGATACCTAAAAAAGTGCATGCCTTACATAGGTTGTGGGACCAACATGGGGTCTATATCCACAAACCTAAAATGTAATAGGATAAATAATATGGTAGGTATGGAAAAATAATGATATGAGACTATAGATCAAGGTTGAATGAATGAATAAATTGTAAGTAGTGAAAAATGGGCAAATTGATATCAATCTAGAATAAATCAGCATTGATCCACCAAATTGATGCCAATCCAAAGCATGGTATATAAGTAAAGATAAAATGGAGATATCTCATTTCTTATTGATGCATGATGAACTAAATATAAAAAAATAGATTATGATTGTGATATGAGGTGAAATAGAGATGAGTGGTAGTGGTCAGAGGTGACAATGATGATCTCAAGATGAGGTAAGCCCTGTGTTTTTTAATTTTTTATTGATTTTTTTTGTGTTTTTTTCTTTTTTAGATTAAGGTAATGTGATAGCACTAGGGTAGTAAGGCAATGCATAATCAATAATAATTCTCATGAATAAATGATGATTCAAGGGGAATCAACATTATTCTAGTAAAATATCATCGATCGATAAGGGATTGACACTGATTCACTAAAGAAGTGGCAATACTAAATTAGAGAGTCTAGGATTAGACTAAATAGATTTTTAGGAATTTTAAGGCTTATAGAGGATTATGGTAATATGAATGAACACTATTATAGTAATAATGGATTGAGTAATACCTATATTAGATCAATTATGGGACCAATTTAGTGATGAATATTGGGCACATATGGAGGCCATAGGATTAGGAGGAGTGCACTTCTACCATTGCATTCACTAAGATGTGAGCCTTTTGGTGGCATTACTAGAGTGATAGGATGTGACCACAGGGACATTTTGGTTTCCCATAGGGGAGATGAAGATCACTAAGGAGGATATCTACAAGATATTATGACTTATAGTGTAGGGGTTGTGATTGTACATATGGATAAATGAGGATGCATAATAACATTGACATAGCTATATGGTGGAGATGTTATAGACATTGCCTTTTTAGCAAGTGGTTTTGTGTTTGAGACTTTATATGAGGTAGATATAGAGGGGAAGGGAGTCTTGATGATGATGATGATAATGATGATGCTAGCCATCTCATGCTCTAGTCTCCTAGACTTAGGAGGAAGTAGGTTCTTATGGAGCCTTATAGGTGCTATTGCAGACATGTTAGAGCATCATACAATGTTTGCTTGGGTTTCAACATTACTGACATAGGTATACATGGAGCTTTGGGGGTAAAGGACTTAGAGGAGGTATGGATTGGATGTGATCATTATTTTTCTATGTTGGGCCTATGAGCACATCAGGATGGTGCATCTTGTTAGTACCCCATAGATATGGTGGTACAAGACTGACTATAGTGTTGCCTTCCTTCAATGGAAGGAGGATTTAGTATGAGATTATACAAATGATGTAACCTAAGACTTAGCATTCTATCAAGGAGTTATCAAAGGGTTATAAGATGGGGATGCCATTTGGAGACCTTACATTAGATTTACTACATAACTTGGGATAGAGACCAAGATGGTAGCCATCTAGAGGAAGAGATGGCTCACATGGAGGAGGATAGAGTACATGGATTATTTCTATTTTGGGAGGGTGAGGAGATAATTTAGTTTCATATAAGATATACCATGGGCCCTACATGTATATAAATGGGATGAGACAAAGCCTTGAATTTTGGATCCATATACAATAGATATTCTAGTAGGAGATAAGGAAGAGTTAACAAGTTTAAATTCAGATGATACAGGAGGTATCTCAGCATTCCTAGCATGGTGTGTAGGGTAGTTGGATTGTAAGTAGGAGAGGGTGGTACAACCTTGATAGGAGGGAGTAAATGAGGAGATACAGGATGCTGTGGAGGATGGAAGAGGAGAGGAGGAGGAGATGGGATAGGATGGAGAGAGGGGAGAGGATGGAGGAGAGGAGGTGGTGGTGGAGATCTAAGGAGCATCCATTTGAGCCAAATCTAGTTTATAGAGTAGCTCATTATTGTACTTATTTTACTGGCCAAAGAGCCACACATTTTGTATATGGATATTTGTGATGTACATTTTGAGCATATATATATATATATATATATATATATATATATATGATTTTGATTATGAGTTGTGATGTTTATATTTTCTGTTCTTATGGAGTTTATCATCTTATGGATTTTGAAATGTTATGGATTATGTTATTATGAATGCTTCTAGTTAGATTATGTAATATATTTATTATGGTTTGACACGATATGGATTAAAATGTTTATGGATCATGATTATGTTATATGAATGTGGAGTAGAATATAGATTATGGATTACATATTTATGTTATGTGATTATATTAACATGTCTATGGATCATGATTATGTCACTATGGATGTGGAGTACATTATAGATTACAGATTTTATGTTATGTGATTATGGATTATGGATTATTAGATTAGGATGTTCTTATGTTTTGATTATGATATGTGTGGCAATTATACTTTTAGATAATTAATTAGTAAAAATTGTAATTTACTCAAGATAAAGAGAAAAAAAGTTATATTGCTCATTAATAGCTTGTACCATGAGAAAACCTATTGAAATAAAAACATGTGCATCCTTAACTGAGTGTTAATAAATACCCTAACAACCTTAGGTCAACTATGTTGAGGATATATTGGTTTTAGATGTAAATTTTTAAGGATTTCCTTCAAGACTTGATAAAAAGTGTAGTTTTTAGGAATAAGATACTTTCACTATGCATACCCAAAACTACGGCTGACCCTAGGATCCTTTTGTGCCAATCCATGTAGAATGATCATTGCAGGAAGTTTACTAAAAGAAAGTTGATCAATGCAAGAATATTTTTTGGGATATTTCATACATGATAGCCATTCTTTGAGGGAGTGGTCTATATTTTCAGTGATGCTTTTCGAAGTAGCTATCTTTTGAGGTAGCAGTTTGTACTTTTGATATATATATATATATATATATATATATATATATATATATATATAGGTGTGTGTGTGTGTGTGTGTGTAGATTTTATAGCTATCCTTCAAGGGACCAGTCTGCTATTTTTTACTATTTTTTAGATTATTTTTTGGCTTTTATTTTTATCCCAAGGTTATTATTTCTTTATGGATTAGCTTAAGGTATCCTAGAATAGTTTCCCAAAGATTTTTTGCACAAGATAATACTCTTATTCCCAAAATGAACTAGTGATAGGGAGGGTTTTCAAGAAATAATGATTTGGGGCTCCTTTTGATTATAGGCAGAGGTTGTCAAATTAGAGCATGCTATGAATACAGTTGGGGTATTCATATTCAATGTTTTAGAATATAAAATGTATCCAAATGATCACATGAATATATATATCATTATTTGGTATAAGAATGAAATGGATATGGTTTTATCTAATTAAACCAAAATAAAATAAACCAGGTCAACCAAGGTAGTTAAAACTTATTAACAATTGAAATGATGAAAATGTAATGCATTAAGAGGTTCTCATTCTTATTTTACATTGAGAGAGGCCAAATGATATGCCCTAGATCTATATTTATGGGTGATAATATATGGTCTAAGCTAATTTGGATTAAATTTTCCTCATTTACTCTTTTCCATATTAGTCACATGTTGATTTTCATATAAGATGAGGTTGTCAATATTAAATTAATGTTCTTTTAGATGTTTATTATAGGCACATTTTATTTATTCCTAAGATATATGGAGATGGTCAAGGGAATCAAATCAACACTTGTCTAAGAGCTCAAGTTGGGCCAATAATTCCTAATGGAAGTCATCCTAAAAAATGATATTTCCAAGAGAGATGTGAAGGGAAGGAATCTAAACCTCAAGAAGTATAGCTTCGATACCATAAACTAAAGAGAATAGAGTAGCACCCATAGGGGTTCAAATAATAATTTGATAATCTATAAGGCAAAGGGAATATGGAGATGTTAGTTCTTCCTTGCTTTATTAATGATTTTAGTTAGGATTTTGACAAGAATTTTATTGGATGCCTCAACGTGTCCATTAGCTTGAGGGTAATAAGGCAAGTGGAAGCTTAGATAAATGTTAAAAGAGTCAAGAGCTCTTGAAATTTTTTATTTTTAAAATATTTTCCATTATCTATGACAATCTTATAAGGAACACCAAAGTGACAAATAATATGCTAATTAATGAATTCCATAATTTTGTCTTCCTTGGTTGAGATAAGAGGAATAGAATCCACCCACTTAGTGAAATATTTACTAGTGGTAATTATAAATCCATGACACTGGGAAGATTTAGGATTAATTTTACCTATAAGATCAATCCCCCACTAGGAAAATGGCCAAAATTCTTGTGCTACTTGTAATGTTTGACTAATAACATGTGATAGGTTGGCATGTCGCTGACATTTGACATATTTCATAATGTACTCATAATAATCTTAATTTAAAGTGGGACAATAATAGTCCAATTTTAAGATTCTCTTAGTGATGGTGTAGCCACTAAAATGTCCACCACATGACCTATCATGAGTTTATTTGATAGCAAGGGTAGATTCATGATTTTGGAGACAATGAAGAAGGATACCATAAAAACCATTCTTATAAATAACACCTCCTAGTATGAAAAAATGTATGATGTGATGTTATAAATATCACTTTCTATTTCTAGATAAATTGGGAGGAATAATCCTCCTTGATAAATAATGAAATATCTGTGTACCAAAGATCCAATAAATTTTCCTCTACACTATGGATGGAAGGAAGATATATTTTGGTAAAAGAAGGTTGATTAAATTTGTGGATGAGGACAAATAACTTAGACTCCTAAGATGAAGATGGGATAAATAAGGCCAAAAAATCCATAGTATTCATAATCTTTTTAGTTGACCGAGGAGTGGCTTAGATAGCATAATGCTAAAAAATAACTAATAACTGATCAACCAAGGTCTTATAATTTTGAAGGGTATCATTTTTACATTTATATACACTCTTAATATGATTGACCAAAATATAAGAATCACCATATATATTAAGTATTTTAATACCTAAGGTTAAAGTGGCGTAGATACCTATCATCAAAGCCTCATACTCTACCATATTATTGGTGTAGTCAAAATCAAGATTAAAAGATAAATGTATAGGTGTCCCCCCAAGAGGTATTAGGATAATTCCATCTCCCCCATCATTCTCACATTTTTATCCATCAAATAATAGATTCATTTGATATTGCAGATCTACTTGAGATGTGGAGGCTATGGATTCATCTAGGAATTCATAATTAACTGGTTGATCATCAATAAGAGGTGCCTTAACAAGCTGATCAACAATGATTTAAACTTTCACTAATTTTGTATGGATAAAATTGAGATCAAATTTTGAAAAAATAATGAGCCATTTAGCCATTCATTGATTCTAATAAGGCTTTGAATGCATAAATTTTATGGGATCAGTGCTAATGATCACATAAGTTTTTTGATTGAGTAGATAATGGTGAAGCTTAGAAGCTAAAAAGACCAAATATAGGAATAATTTTTCCTATCTGGATAAATTTCCTCATATTAAATTAGTGTGTGACTAATATAATAAACTACCTTATCTTTATGTTGCTCATCATGATGGGCAAGCATGGCCCCTGGGGCATGGCCCATGGCTGAAATATACAAGAAGAAAAGTTTCCCTTCTTTGAGAGGAATAAAAAATGGTGGTGAAATAAGGTATATTTGTAGAGAATTGAAGGCATCCTAACAACTAGAGTCCCAATTGAAATGGGTATCCTTCCTTAGGAGGTGATGGAATGGTTGACATCGATTGGATAGTGATGTAGGAACATCACTCTTAGGGTGAAGTTTACTTTAAATTTTGGTTTGTTGCTTTAATTTTTTCTTGGTGATGGTTTTTAGGTCCTTTACATGCCTCCAAAATCCTTAGTTTTCAATTTGGTATCTTAAAAATGCTTCTAGGTAGTTTCAATTTCAAATTACTAGTTTTCCCACCAAAACTTATTATCTAAAAATTTGAATAGTTTGTATGTGGTTAGTGTTGTATGTGTACATGAATGGATTATCCAATGGTTTTAAATTTTTTTAAACACCCATAATGACCTCTTGAATTAATTTCGAGGGCATAAGACTTCACTTGTATGAGAATCCAACTTTGGCCTAAACTTCATGCTTTGTAACTTGTTTTGTGATCATTGGAAAGTCATCCTAGGTAGTTACAATAATTATATGCCATATAAAAGATATAAATTTAGAGGATGAAGTTTTTGTTTCACGTTTTAAGGATACAATTTTTGAAGGAATAAAGAAAATACCCCTATTTTGAAGAATTGGAACCTATTGGCCCTATTTTCTAAGTTTGCAGTGTTATTTCATGATTGTGTTCATTGTTCTTTGCAAGGATCCATGTATGCAATTAGTTATTATATTATATAATGATTTTTTAATTTCATATGGAATTTTTAATTTGGATATGATCTTTATTTTCTTGGTATATTGTTATTTAGTCGCCCAACAGGGAGATAACCTTATAGAACCCATTGTTCCTGCACAGTCAAAGAGAAAATGAGTTAGAAAACCTAAAAAGTGGATTGGTAATAGATTTATAAGGGTTTTATGAGTTTTTTAGGATAATAAATATCCTAAAAATACTTAAAAGATTTTTTAAAGTCATTTAAATCTTCACAATCCACTTTTTATTACTTTCAGGTCTGTACAGGGGTTAAAAAGCCCTAAACAAGGGTTTTGATCATATCAGGGGTTTCAACTATCAAAAATTGCAATTTTTTTTTATTATAGAATATTTAAAGGTGATATAAGTGATTCAAGATGTTCTATATTTGTATATTCTGGTTTGTATGGTTTATATAGGACTATGTAGTAAAAGCCTATAAAGAGGCCTAATTGGAAAGGTCTAGTGATAAACAGTGGGTCTAGAGAGAGAGTTTGACCCCAAAAATTAACATAAAGGTGTAAATAAATAAATGGTACCTATAAATAATCTTAAATTATCTTTATTAAATGTATTTTTTCCATATAAGGCAAAATATAATTAAAAAAGGGTACCAGAGCAGTCGAAAGGCCTAGACAAGTTGGTAAGGAAGGCAGAGTTGAGACTTATCCCAAGGTTGATCTACATAATTTTGGTATCAAAGCCAAGAAAGGAAACCTATAAACTATTGGAATATAAGAGATTAATTGGAAGAGAGAGAATCCAATATTTTTTTGATAGATTACCTGAGAAAGAGTCAAGATTCCACCAAGAAGGAATGCAAAAGGTGAGAGAGCAACAACCTTACAGATGGGGACTATCATATTGTAGTATTTGAGAAAATTAGGGTCAATTTTGATGCTAGGATCATATAAATATAGGATAACCATATAAAAGGAGTGGTCACAAGTTATTTCAGTTACCACGAGGAAGATGAACCCTAGACACTAGTATTGGAAGATGAAGGAGAAAGCGAGACTGAGGAGTAGAAGTTCAAGGGACTGATAAAGGTGGTGAACGGGTAGGGATATAAGCCTAAATTATATCTTACAATATATTTAGGTAGCCTCAATGGGGAATATCTCCTTGATTGGATAGGGGATTTAGATAAATACTTTGATTTTAGAGATATTCCAAAAGAGCAATAGGTGAAGTTTGCTAGAACCAAGTTGAAGGGACATGCATACCTATGGTGGGACTATGTCCAAGATAAGAGAAGGAATAAAGGAAAGGATAATATTAGGTCTTGGAATAGGATGGTGGCAAATTTGAAGGGTAAATAATTACCTAGTGACTACATCACTAATTTGTATGGGAAGCTCCAAAACTTGAAGTAGAAAGAGATGAGGGTGAGAGACTACACTAAAGAGTTATAAAAATTTAACATAAGATAAATTCACATGGAAGATGAAAATGACAAGGTGACAAGGCATCCAAATGGCTTAATATACAACTTACATGATGATTTTAGTTTAGCTAGGTCTAAAACTCTTAAAGAATACTACTAGTTGGAATTGAAGGCTGAAGATAAAATGAATAGAAAGGAAAACTAATAGAATAGATTAAGGGGAAGAAGTTTTAGAGGTAGAGGATAGTAAGGGGGTAGAGGATATTCACAAAGAATCAACCAAGGAGAGTATAATAATTCACAATATTAGCCCTCTAGTTCAAGAGGTGGTTTTAGAGGCAAGATACCTTATAACATAGGTGGAATGCATCAAGGGATAGAGGATCAAGTGGATTTGTATGAAGATGTTTCAAGTGTAATAATTTTTATAGCCATAAATAATGGGGTTGCATAGAGGATTAGATAGTAGGGAGCCTAATAACTAAAGGTAGAAACTAGATTACATAAGGAGTTGAGGAAGAGAGTGTTTGATCTCCATCACTTATGGTAGACCTTGAAGTTGGAGAATCATTGCTCATGAGGATGGTGCTAATAAAGCCACACAAAGAGGATCCATCACAAAGGAAGACTCTTTTCATGAATTCTTTCAAATTATAAGGTAAGTGTTACAAAATGGTCATATATTCAAGAAGCATAGATAATCTAGTTTTATTGGAAATGGTTAATAAGCTTGGGTTGAAGAAGCTAACTTACCCCACACCATACAAGGTCTCATGGTTGAATAAAGGTCAACAAGTCTTGGTAAGTGAGCAAAGTCGGGTAGATTTCCATGTTATAAGGTATAAGGCTAAGGTGATTTATGATGTCATCCCAATGGATGTTTTCCATATGCTTTTTGGGAGGCCTTGGCAATATGATAGAAAAACCACTCATGATGGAATAAGGAATATGTACACCTTGGTCAAAGATGGATTCAGTCATACCTTGATGCCCATGAAGGATGAGGAGAGTGATCAATAAGTTGGCTGACATATGATGTTGGTAAGTGGTAATAAATTTATGAATGCCATGAATGAAGAGGAATTAGGATTTACATTGTTAGTTAAGCCTAGGACTATTATGATAGCCACATAGATCAATGAACTTACCCAAGAGATCCAAGATATGTTTAAGGAATATGTAGAGATAGTTGTTTATGAGCCACCCAACACACTACCACTTATGAGAAACATAACACATCACATAGACTTTGTACCTATAGAAAGTATACCTAATAAGGAAGCCTATAAGATGACCCCTCAAGATAATGCTGAGATCAAAAGACAAGTGCAAGGGTTGATTGAGAAAGATTTGATCAAAGAAAGATTTAGTCCTTGTGCAGTGCCTACAATATTGGTGCTAAAGAAGGAAGGTGAGTGGAGAATGTATACTAATTCTAGGTCCATAAATAAAATTAACATAATATATATATTTCCACTTCCTAGGATGGAAGATTTGATGGATTGTTTGAGTGGAGAAATCTATTTTTATAATATTGATCTCAAGAGTGGGTATTACTAGATTAGAATCAAGTAAAGTGATGAGTGGAAGATTGATTTAAAGACAATTGAAAGTTTGTATGAGTGGTTGGTCATGAAATTTGGTTTGAATAATGAACCAAGTACTTTTATGAGATTAATGAATGAAATTCTTAATTCTTTCATAGGTAATTTTATAGTGGTGTATTTGTATGACATACTAATCTATAACCATATCAAGGAGGAACATCTTCACCATTTGGATCTAGTCATGAGGAGGCTACAAGAATAAAGGTTATTGATTAACCTCAATAAGTGTGATTTCATGAAGTCATAGCTATTGTACCTTGGATTTATCATATCACAAGGCATGTTAAAGATGGATAAGAACAAGGGGAAGGAAATCATGGATTGGCCAAGACCTAGGATAATAGGAGAGGTGAGAAGTTTTCATAATCTTTCAAGTTTTTATAGGAAGTTCATTAGGAATTTTAGTGAGATAAGTGCTTCTATCATAAACACCATTAAGGGAGATAAGAAAAAGTTTGTGTGGAATGAAAAAGTAGAGAAGATATTCCAATAATTGAAGCAAAGAATCATGGAGAAACTAATACTAGCATTTTTATACTTCAATAAGGTGTTTTAAATAGAATGTGATGCAAGTGGATTGGCAATAGGGGATGTATTAAGCCAAAAGGGTAGACCTATAGCCTATTTTAGTGAGAAGTTGAATGATTCCAATAAGAAGTATTCATCCTATGATTTGGATTTCTATGCAATGATACAATCATTTAAGAAGTGGATGCATTATCTCATGATAAAGGGGTTCATATGTACACAAATAATCATGCACTTTAGTTCATCTCTAATTATCCCAAACTAAACCAGAGACACATGAAATGGGTGGAGTACATGCATAATTTCACCTTCACCATCAAGCACAAACAAGGGTAAATAAATAAAGTTGTAAATGCATTGAGTAGGAGGGTCTTATTAGTGTATGGAATTTAGTTAGAAAACATCGGGATTGAGTCACTCAAAGATATGTATGAGGACGCTGAAGACTTCAAGGAAGTATACAATGCTTGTAAGCACTCAAGAACACTCAACAAGGAGCCATGGTTGGATTTTTTTGTACAAGATGGACTTTTTTTCAAAGGAGTATAGTTATGTGTGCTAAAATGTTCCATAAGAGGAAATTTGATCCAAGAGAAGTGTAATTGAAGCATGGAATACCACTTTGGGCTTGACAAGACATTAGAGTTAATCACTAGGCACTACTATTGGCATAAAATAAAAGTAGAAGTGAGGAGGTATGTGAAAAGGTGTAGGATTTTTCAATATGTAGGTTTGTATCAACCCCTAACAGTCCTAAATAGGCCTTAAGAATCCATAAGTATGGAATTTGTGATGGGATTGCCTAGGACATAGAGGGGTTTTGACTTAGTCTATGTAGTTGTGGATAGATTTTCTAAAATGACACATTTAATTCCATGTAAAACTACTAATGATGCCACCCATGTGGAAAATTGTTTTTCAAAGAGATAGTGGGGCTTCATGGATTGCCTATGAACATTGTATCTAAAAGAGACACCAACTTTATTGGTCATTTCTAGAGAACATTAAGGAGGAAACTAGGGCAAAAGCTTGAGTTTCAATCCAACTACCACCCTCAAATATATGGGAAAACTAAGGTGGTTAATATAAGCTTAGGGAACCTATTAAGGTACCTAAGGACCATCCCAAGTAATGGGATCTTGTGTTACCTCAAATAGAGTTTACCTATAATGACTCTACCAAATGGAGCATTGGTATGAATCCATTTTAAGTAATCTATGGTATGAAACCTAGAGGAGTATTTGAGGTTAGAAACATCATTTATATGGATAAGAGGAGTGTTGAAGGTGAAGAGTTTATAATGGTAATTAAGGAGGTACATAAACAGGTAAAGAAGCACCTAGAGTTTAGTGTTGAAAAATATAAGAAACGAGTAGATGTGAGTATAAGGGAGGTGAGTTTTTAGATTGTAAACTTAGTTTTGGCTCATTTTATAAAAGAGAGATACCTAAGGGGTGAATATAACAAGCTAAAGATGAATAAGATTGGTCCTTGTAGGATTTTCAAGAAGTTTGCAAATAATGTCTATGAATTAGAGTTGACTAGTGGGGTAGGTATCTCACCTATATTCAATTTTACATAAGTAAACCCTTAAAAATAAGAGGTATAAGGACAAAAAATAGTAGAGGATACACCTAAAACAAGCCTAGATTGGGTAACATAGTTGCCTAAGGCCAAGATGGAAGAGTTGGAGTGCATACTGGATAAGTAGGTGATCAAAAGGACTGGAGACAAGTAATACTTTAAGTAACTGGTCAATTGGAAATACCAACCAATATAATATAATATGTGGATGACTGAACATGACATAAAAAATCATGGGAGTACTCTAGAATCACTCATGGACAATAGTCCCTAAGTTCTTTTCTCTTTCCTTAAGAGTACGATGCAGGGGCATCACTATTAGGGTGAATTTTTCTTTCAATTTTAGTTTTTTGGATTAAAATTGAATTAGTGATGGTTTTGAGGGACTTTAAATGCCTCAACCATATTTATTTTTTAATTTTTTAGCTTCGAAACGCTTCTAGGTAATTAAAATTTCAAATTACTAGTTTTCTCGCCAAAACTTATTATTCAAAAATTTGAATAGTTTTTATGTGGTTAGTGTTGTAGGGGTAAATTAATAGCTTATAAATTGTTTTTAAAATGTTTTAAACACCTATAATGACCCCTTGAATTCATGTCAATGTTATAACACTTTACTTGTACAAGAATCCAACTTTGGCCCAAACTCCATGCTTTGTAACTTGCCTTGTGACTATTGGAAAGTCATCCTAGGTAGTTACAATAGTTATATGCCATATAAAAGATGTAATTTTTTATGAGGAGGTTATTTTCTCATGTTTTAAGATAATTTTTTTGAATGAATAGATAGAATACCCCTATTTTAAATAATTGGAACCTACCAACCCTATTTTTTGAGTTTGTAGTGTTATTTCATGACTGTGTTTACTGTTCTTTGAAAGGATCCATGTCTGCAATGAGTTATTAGATTCCATATTATTTGGTAAGTTTATAATGGTGTTTTAAAGTTATTTATTATCTTTATTTTCTTGGTATATTTTTATTTAGTTGCCCAACATGGAGACAACCATGTAGAATCCATTATTCCTGCACAGTCAAAGAGAAAATGAGTTAGAAAACCTAAATAGTGGATTGGTAACAAATTTACAAGGATTGGAGGAGTTTTTTTTAGGCTATGACATATCCTAAAAATCTTTCACAAAGTTGGGAAAGTCATTTAAATGTTCACAATCCACTTTTTATTACTCTTGAGTTTGCAGAGGGGTTAAAAAGCCCTATATTAGGGTTTTGATCATATCAAGAGTTTTGACCATCAAAATTGATCAAAATTTGTAGTTTCATAGATTTCAAGGTGATTTAAGTGATTCAAGAGGTTATATATTTTTATGGTCTAGATATGACTATGTATTAAAAGCCTATAAAGAGGCCTAATTATGAAGGTCTTGTGATCAAAAGTGGGTCTAGAGAGAGAGTCTGACCCTAAAAATTGACACAAAGGTGTAACTAAATACAGGGTACCTATAAATAATATAAAAGTCTCTTGATTCAATGTAATTTTTTGTACAAGGAAGAATAAAATAAAAAAGGCTATTAGAGTGGTCTAAGGGCCTAGACAAGTTGGTAAGGAAGGCAGAGTTGAGACTTATCCCAAGGTTGCTTTGTATCAGATAGCTAGGAGATAAAATGATGAATGGACTAAAATTTTCCTTATAAGATACCTAGTTACTTAATATTATATTGGGGTGGTATTTGTAAAATAACTTTAATCTTAGTTGGGTCAACCTTTATCCCTTGAATAGAGATGATAAAGCTTAAAAGTTTACCTATCAAAACTCTAAAAATGAATTTCTTATAATTGAGACATATGTAAAGCTAGATTAGGCAAGAAAATATTACTTTCAACATATAAAGATGGTCTTTTCATAGTTTTGACTTACCAAGAAGATCATCCACATAATCCTTAACAATTTTATAGATTATATCATAGAAGATATATGTCATGTCCATTTGATATGTGGCCCTAACATTATTTAAGCTGAAAGGCATAACCCAGTATCAAAAGGTACCCTAGGGAGTAATAAATGAAGTCTTATGTTAATCTTCTAGTTTTATAAGGATCTGATTATACCCAGATAAATCATCCACAAGTGACAACATTTCATGACTAGCTATTAAATCTACTAACTGGTCAATATTAGGGAGAAGGAAACCATCCTTATGACAAGTGAGATTAAGGTCACAAAATTTAGTACAAAGGCATAGTACCCCTTTGGGTTTTGTGATAGGGATAATATTAGATACCCATTAAGATAATCAATAGGCTAGATAAAGTTGATGGAAAATAGACATTACAACTCTTCCTTGACTAAAAGTGCTATGTGAGGGTGTATATTTCAAAGATTTTGATTTATAGGCTTAACATCAGGGAATGTGATAATATCATGAATAACAATAGGAGGATCAATACTAGTCATGTCACTACAGGACCAAGTGAATGCATCATTATGATCTATTAGAAATGTAGTGAAATCCTAGTGTTCTTGAGGATCTAAATATTTTCCAACCTTAAAAATTCATGGAGTCTCATGAGATCTTATGTTAATGTTAATGATATCCAAATTTAACAAACTAGAGGTTTTAGATGGAAGGGATTTACATAGATGGGAGTCATCTAGGCCCAAATGAGTTAAGATCAACTCATCATCTTGGCACTAAAGAAAAGGGATGGTGAGACAATCCTACCCCATCATGTTTGAATAGGATAGAGGAATGGTTTTGACCTCCCAATCATTGTGATAGATGAGAGGGTTTATGGTGATGGTATTGACCAAATTTTTTTTGGGGGAATGGATACAATGTTGTCTATCATAGAAGGGGTGTTGGATGGTGAGGATAACATGTCCTCTTATAGAATAGGTAGAAGAGTAATTTCTAGTGTAATTTTGGGATTTTTTAGAACCAAGGCCATGAGTTTTGTGGGGTTTGCTAGCATATCCTAACATGACATCATGTGGCCCTTGTTCGTAGCACCTTATGCCAAAACCCTTCCAAACACACCATTGTAGGTATGGTTTTACAAAGTGGTGTTTATATAGGAACAAAAAGTTTGAGGTGAATGGTTTGGCATGGGTTTGGTTAGCAAGACCTAAAGAAGGCTGATTGATCCCTCCATAGATCAAAGGAGTGTAGAGGAAAGGTGGACTGAAGGAAACAATCTCTCCTAGATTAGGATAATATGCATGTTGTTTATCTAGATGCCCATATTATTGGGGAGTAGGGAAAGTGTTGAGCATCCATAAATGATACTCTCTAATTGACATCTGTTGAAACATGGAATCAATTAAATCCTTACTAACAATCCTTGATATAGGGATTGCCATACTAGATGATGCCTCATTGGATGATGATGGGGTCACACTTTATAATAAAATTATAACATCATTTGGTCGGAAGGTAAGGTTACAAGTTTTAAATGGATGGGGATCAACCATGACATTATGGATCTTACCCTCATGTTCAAATTTAATACATTAGTATAAGGTGGAGGGGATGCAATGCATGGTGCATATCCAAGGACATCCTAATAGGATGTTGTATTGAAACTCTCCTTTTATTACATAAAATAACTTGGGCATAGTACGTATGCCTACTTGGATGGGAAGAGAAACCATTCCCAATTTAGGGGATAAAATATCATTGAATTCTTGTAAAATAACTAGGGATTAAGCTACAACAATTTTAGGTAATTGTAGTTATTTAAATGCATGAGAGGAGATAATATTTATGCTTGCTCCATTATCAATCATTACTCATTTGATTTGAGTTTGATAAATTTAGGTAGTGATAAATAGTTGGGGATCTTAGTCATCAAGCTTCAACAATGATATTTCTAAATTATGGAATGTTATAGATAATGGATTTTGAAATGATGCAATAAAATATAATATAGGATGGGGTTCATTTGCTTGTATTTTAATGGATTTTAAGGATTCTATAATAGCCTCATAATGATATAGAGAGTTTTGTACAAGTTTAGATAAATATATCTTGACTAGGAGAAGATAAAGCTACTTTAGAATGGATATATATATCAATTATAAAGCATTATTATTTTGTGCCTTTCCTAAAATGGAAATTTTAGGTTTTAGGGTGGGCATTCTAGAACTATTTATGGTAGGATTTGGAGATTTTGCAATAGTCACTTTTGCTTTAACATGATTTTGGATCTTATAACCTTGGGTTTCAGATTGCATAGCCATGTGAATCACATATATTTTAAATAAAGGCATATTTGTCATGTTTTTAGACTTGTCCAAATCTACAGGGTTTAGGAAGGGTTGATATTGGGTCTATTAGAGATTTTATCTTCCTTTAAAGCCTATTTTGATATTATTGGTAATGGACTAGTTTTTGAGGTGGATGTAACCCTATTAGTTTAATTATGGGGTTAGTCATGATCCAATTATTCCATTAAAATATCATCTTCTTCTAATAAGTTTTGGACCATGACTTTTAGTGTGTTATAACTTTTAGTATCATGTCCTACTATTTGATGATACATGCATTTATTCTTTTCTCAATACCACACTGGTCTTTGAATATGGGGGTTAAAAGGTTTTATAGGTGGTATAATGACAAGGGATATTTGAATAAGTTGATAGAGGATTTGTGAATAAGATGCCTTTAATGGATCCTGACTAGGTTTTTTTATCCTCTATAGCATTGGTATGGAAGTTATATTTGACTTCGAACCTTGATCCTTTGAACTGGTTATTTGAATATTCGCTATAATAGGTACTTTTTGATTAGGATAAAACCTTACACCTAAGCCTTGTGGATAGTATGGGTCTAAAGGATTATGTATTAGCATTATCAAGATGGGAATATCCCTTTGTGATGGTCTATGCTATTTAAAAGAGGATTCTATGATAGTGGCTTTTAGTCTTGTCAAAGGATGAGGTCCCAATATAGATGCTTTTATTAAAATAGGTGGCAGAAGCACCTTCCATTTTCAAATATAATCAAGGGTAGTAGAGATATAATCTTTAGGGAGTTTAATACTAATGGGAAGATGTTTCAAGGACTTTCCTCATGATGCCCCAAGGTTTTTGTTCTTGATACCTATAGCCTTCCCTTTAATTTCTCTAAGATTTAGTTCTTCTTGAGTAATTAGGGGAACTGGTCTAAGGTTTATTTGGGGCAACATAGTAGTCTCCTTAGGGGGAGTAAGCTAAAGGGGATGGGTATGATACATGTAGCTATTGAAGTGACACAAGGTCTTTTAGGATATCTAAATAAGCATTATCCTTAACAACACTCTCCTCATTTATTTCTAATTGATCATCTTGAATGCTTTTAGATAATGTTTCCTTAAGTGGATCCTAAATAATGAGATGGAAAAATTTAGAGTGAGTTTTTGGGATAAATTCACTTAATTCAAATGGTTTAAAGGTGTCTCCTATAATGAGATCAAGGACACAAGCACTACCAACTTATTTAGGTAGAAGTTGATCATGGATCATACTGATCACATGGGTCTCATCGTTTGAGGTGGATATCAAATTAGCTTGTATGGAGTTAGATGTGGAAGCATGGTTAGGGATGAATGCCTAAAGATGTCTATAGACTGATTATGGGGATCATTAGGGTTATTTGATTATAATTCCCCTTGATTAATAAGGTTTTGTACTAGACCTTTGAAATAGTAACACTTATTCACATTGTGACCTAGTACATGGTTATAGTTACAAAATTCATTTTATTTAAACCATATAGGCTTAGGGTGAGAGTCATCAAGGGGTCTAACTAGAGGAAGTTTAATGATAGAAGCTGTATACACAATATTTCAAAACTTTTATCAATTATTGATGCTCTCTACCTTTTAGGAACCCATTGAGTCTCAATCTCTCTGAGTGTATGCCTTAAGGGGTGCACCAGAAAGGGGTGGGAAAACCATTGGTGCTTCATAGGATTGTTGTCAATTTTTCCACTTACTATCTACACACTTGTATCTTAAAAACCATTCCTCTAAGATTATCCTTCTCTGTTTCACACTCCTCTAGTCTTTTACCATCTTCATTACCATATTTGTTAAGCCAAAACCTCTTTTGATAGTTTACATTACTAGGTTGACAAAGTCAACCTTTTAATCTTGTTGGCAATACTTATTTAGGGTCTACATTAGTTCTTGGCTGACCTAGCTCATGAACTAGTGAGTTTTTATTAATAACGATACTAGGTTAATTGGGTCAACCCTATCGATTAAAACTTTTGGAAAGGTTTAGGGTTAAATACACCTACATATACATAATAATTTCACCATTATTTAGATAAGAGAAGAAGAAGTAAGATATATTGTGAATTTTATTATCCACCATTCTACTTGAGGAACAAGCTTAGAGTTTCATACTTTGAAGATATAGATCTTGTCTTGTAGATAAGTATTTTGAATGCATTGATAGGTTGTGTAGCCTAGATCTGATTTATCCATATTATCCTTACATACCACACCAACCTCTTATAGATCACCTTGGCCAAGGGAGATATTGAAGCTCAGTGGGTTCATATTTAAAGGTAAGTATTCCTAACTTTGTTCTTCCTTAGTAAGATTAGATAGATATTCATTTTTACTTCTCTTTCATGCATTAGGATTCCATATACATTGACATGAGTATATGTATTCTATTCATGTTTACTTTTGTTATTTATTACCCCTACTTTGTGCCACAAGCTTTGGTGGGCACTAGATTAGATTATTTGCTTTACTTGCTATTAGTATAGTGAATATGAAAACATAGGACTTAGTAAGTGTTATTGCATAGTTTTTCTTAATTGGAGGCTTTGGAACCCACCCTAGTGATATCATTTTCAATAAGATATCCCCTAATTGGGTCTAGTGGATCTATATTGGTCATGTTCCTGATTATCTAATGTATCCTCAATCAAAAGTGTAAGTAGGATCTATCTTCTCTAAGATAGGATTGATTAGTGGATCTGATGTATTTTTGATTACATATATTATGTTGAAGCCGATATGAATCTAACCCTTGTAGGTTTTATTTCACACTTTTCATTTCTATCATTTTATTAATTTTCTATATTTATGATACTAGGTCAACCAAAGTTGATAGTTTCTAGCTTTTATGCATAGGTTTAACACATAGTCACATCAAAATGACTCTATTCTTTCTATGTAGGTCTTCATCAGATATAAGTAACTAGATTAAATAGGTTAACATAGTACTCTTATTTACTATTAGATAATAAACTATATCAAATAGGTTGACTTAGTCTCTTATTCAAATCTACAATAACAAACTAAGTTTTTTAGGCTGACTTAGTATCACAATGAGATTCTAGATAACAAATTAGGTCAATTAGGTTAGTATAGTCATCTTAAACAGGCTTCAATAAATAGGGAATTGTAGAACCGGGTTAACCTAGTTGACATAGTTGGTAGAACTTGAAAGCAAAATTCAAGGCACTTGAAAAAAAATTCATAGTCCTTAGCATCTTACAACCCACCAAGGTTCCTTTATTTCTCTCTTTCAATTTAGTTCTTCCTTACAATTCTATTTAGCAAAGTTTACAGTCTTCAAACTACAATCATACAACAAACTAGGTTAACTTGGTCAACCTTGATCGATATTTTATCTAAAATACTAGGTCGACCTAGTCGACTTAAATCTTAAGGACTCTTACTTCTACAATATAGTATCGACCCTATCAACTCTATTCTATAATGTTTATAGACAGTGTTGTCTACACTGACTTTATATTATGCTTGAATTAGAAATTAACAACTATATGCTAGTAATTAATTCACAATTTCATTTTTAATAATTTTAATTCTTATAGTATCTCACATAGTCTAATTAGGTGGTTTTTTAATATACCATTTAGTTTTACTATTTTTGTCTTTCTTTCACACACTATCAAATCACATAATTTCAAAATGCATTTAAACAATTATCTAGCCAAGGCCTACCTACTTGGATTTCATCACCAAGGGGGAAGTTGACTTGGTTTTCTAGCGAAGTATAAACACATGGTTAATGGTATATATTGGAAAATCACCCAACACCCTTATCATTGTAGGATTGTGAAGTGAGGGGGTAGGCCTCAATACCAAGCCAGTACCATTACCAATATAGATCTTTTTCAACCTAAATGTCCTAAAACCATCCATAGATTGATTTCTTGATTTCTAATTACCTAATTTTATCCAACCTCCCTAACACACATAAAATAACACATTATAATAAACTAACAAAACTCAGGATGACCACTTAGTAAGTATTTACTTTTTAGTTGATTGCTTGCTCTTTTCTCATTATATGTTGTATTTCAAAATCTTGTATTGACCAGTGTTGGTGGAAGGTTTTGTGTCATATTCCCCAATTAGATCATTCTCACTTTATCTAATTAATTGTGTGTTTACTTTAATTTCTTATTCTAAATTATATTACATAAAATTTTCCTTGTTTTCAGTACACTATCATTTTATTCGACATAGTCTCTTACAAACTATCTTTTTCCATGACTATAGTACTGAGTCGAGCTAGTCAATCTAGTACTCCTTTTTTTCTCTCAAGTTACATTACTAAGTCAACTTGGTCAATTTTTTATCCTTTTCAAGATGCCCTATATCTTAAGTTATAATACTAAATTGACCTGTTCAACTTTGTATCCTTGTTAGATCAGTTTTCATACCTTATTTTTAGTACTAGGTCAACCTAGTCGACTTTGTACTCTTATCTATCCCTACCTATCTCCTTAATTTTGCATCAACTTTTCCTTACCTAATATCTCTCCATCATGAAATTCTTTCTTGAAGACAACACTAAGTTAAATTCAATAGGTATAATGAGTCTTACCAACCCTAATAGGTTCTACCATAAGCATCTTATGGCTCCTATCCTAGACAAAAGTAATGTTCATATAGCCACTTGCACTATAAACTATGGGATCAATCCTCATTCCTCTTAACTTAATAATCTCTCTTCTCATTTGAATATCAACCCAAATTAGAGTATACACTAGAAATGATATTTTTCATCAATGAGTTTCCTCAACATCAAGGAAAGGATCCTTTTACTATTTACCATCTCATGATAAATAGTCAAGTTGAGGAACCCCATTCACCTTCTCCCACATTCTCACACAAATTTGGGGATAATAAATTATTTTATTCTCAACCTCTTCCCTTTATTTTGACCCCTTCTCATACCATTAATTCTTCCTCTTTGATTTCATCTACCTCCATGCCTAGTATCTCTACTAACATGGCAGGTTCTACATCTAATGGGCATCTTCCAAGACCCATTCTTCTCAATTATTCCACTAATTCATCATTTGATATCCAAGGTAATCATGCCTCTAGTGTTACTTATTCTCATCCCTCTACTAGTTCATCTTTTGCCATAGAAGAAAATTATGCCATTAGTGCCTCACTTACTAACATTTATTCTCAAGCTCTTTATAATACCCATAGTGGCACCCAAGCCACCACTACCAATTTTCATACTTCAAACAATGCTAATAATTCAAATAAAACCCATCAAATCCTTTTAAAAACTCTTAATCAAATAAATTATTTCCAAGATAATAATGCAAATCAAATGATGCAAATGTAAAATCATCTTATCCATCTTCAAACCCACCCTCAATATATGCCATGGGCCACGTATAATAAAAATGTTCCCACACCTCCTCTTTAGGATTCCCATGGTAATATTATCCCTCAACTTCCTCTTGTTACTAAGGAAATAAATAATCTTCAAAATGAGTCTATTACATCTCAAATTTATATTATCAATATAAGAGGTATCACCCCTACCATTTCTTATAATTGGTCAACCAATCCTACTTTTCATTTAAAAACATTTAGAAATCTATATAAAGATTGGGTCAAGTTAAATACCTTTAATGCTACCAAGATATTAGCCAAATATTTCATAGTTGATGATTTATATTGGTAAAACCAACTCAAATCTCATTCTATTACTAGTTTGGAAGATTTAGTAAATGCTTTAGTCCAAGAGTTCTAAACTAATGATCTCCCTAAGAATACGTTGGCTGATTTTATCAATTGTAAGCACAAGCTTTCATTAAATGATGGAAGAGATAGTCTAATAAATTCAAACATAATATGGTCGATGATAACCTATTTCATCTATTCACCAATGCTCTTTATCCCAAGTTACAACATCAAGTCTAAACTTTTTCTTCATATAATTTGGAAGAGCACATTAACCAAGACAAGCATCGATATTTATTTATGCATCAATTTGAGACATCCCAACCTTATATGGGTAATCACATGTTAATCATTAATAAGACTCATCATGGTGCCAATGATGGTGTCACCAACACATATGATATCATTTAAATTATTCAATCTATTGTTCCAAACCAAACTTCAGAATAAGCTTCCTCTACTAACCACACCACTAATCCTCATTTATATTCATCCAACAACATAAATATTTATAAACCTTTATCCTTAGTAGAATTATAAAAATGTCTACTAAGGTCTCTCCCATGAGAACTTGATCCCATTTGTCTCATGAAATCTTAGTATGATCCTAATAAATTTTGTTGCTTTCATGCTAGTTGGGGTCATTCTCATGAGACTTGTAGGTAGCTTCATAAATTGTCCATATATTTCCTTCTTGGTCCCAATTTTGACCATGATTCTATCATTTGTAAATGCTAACGAGCCTATGGCATTGTTTTCAAATCCTATGCAACATAAACTAAATATCAAGCTTTGGACCAAACTGATTCTCATTTGGCCATCTATAAATATCCTCTTCCAAATAACCAAGATAACCAAGACAAACCTACCCATTCTACCAATAATGTTGACAATATTCTTGACCCAATTCTTAAAGAGAATGTGGTCAATATGACTAACATGTGAAAGGTGGTTTCTTTCATTGATCCTTAACCCATACAGACACCTCAATTATCTTACACAGTTCATGTTATCCAAGACTCTTCTTAAACTTACTTAACCAAGTTGGTGCAAATAGACCTCATATATTTTAATGAGATAATTTCAAAACCTCACTTGGATAACACTTCCCATACCATTTCTACCATCCCTCTAACTTATTTACCTATCACCAATGATACTCAAACTTCTATCAACACTTTTAAAAATTCTCAAACCACACCTACATCAGCTACTCCATCCTCTCAATCTAATAAACAAACATGTATTCTAATTAATCCTTATGCTTCTTATCAACATAAATTAACATGTACTTAGGTTCTTCCTTCCAAGGACCTTCTTCAACACTATGCACTTCTTTCCAATAATGTTCTTATGGGTTATGATGAGTCGGATCCTATCATAGAAGTTACTAATCTCCCATCTCAAATCCCATTTATAAAACTTATGTAAACCTATCCACATCATCATAACCATCTTATATATATTTTATTCAAAATGAACATCCCTTATCTTCCCCAGTAGGATGCAAAGCCACCTTATCTAGATCAAAAGATAATATTTTACAATAGTGTGAAGAGATGTCCATCCACATTAATGAAATAATGGATACTTCTATTTATCTTAAATTCCCCATTGCTTCTATGATCCACAATGAGGTTATGATTCATTTGGTTATCCTCCTCTTTTTATAAGTTTCCAAATTGGTGACATCCAAGTCAAGCATACCTTGATTGTTGAGAGTTACAACACTTGTGTTTCTTCTCTCAATTTTATCAAAACAATTGGATATTTTGAATGTAATCTTAAATCCACACACAAAACATGTCAAGACTATGACCAAAGGCAAATGCCTCATTTAGGTTGTGTGTGGATCCCCATTACCATCCCACCTATCACCATTCACATGAAGGTGATTATATTTAACTTTCCTCTATCTTATAACATTTTTATTAGTAGGACATGGACTCATCACATGAGAGAAATAACCTCTTCCATTTGCCAATGTGTCAAATTTACTCATAATGGAACCATCTATAGGATTCAAGGTGACACTAACAATTGAAGTTTTGAACAATTCCAAAACTATGGTGTATTCAAGATTCCTACCCTTGAACCCTTTTCAAACATTTCATTTCATGAATCTCAATAGTTTAATATTCCTATTAATTCCACTTGAGGTTAAAATGGTCACCCCAAACTCATCAGGAATATACCCCTAACCTCCTTGACTCTAATTATGATGAGCCTAATGAGATCAATCTCAAGATTAAAACTTCAAATCTCTCACCTCATCTCATCTCTCAGCTTCCCAATTATTTACAAGCTCATTCTCATCAACCAACTTATGATGACATCCCTATTGTGTTAACTAAGAATCAATATTCCATTCATCAAACCACATCAGATGATAAGGTCATCCCTACATGTGCCATTGATCTTCATATACCTCATTATGATGATGGTTATACCTTAGATGATCCATTTTTAAAAGGTCTATTTTAATCATGAGATGCTAAAATTATTCATTATCATTCCTCTTTCCTTTAGTATTTTAGTATATCTTATAGTATTCCATCCTATATTTATCCTCATTTTAGTATTTTCCCTCTTTATCGTAGGGTAGATATGGTGTACACACATCCACTTTCTAGATAACCTCATAAGAATATGCTTATGGATCATGATATGAATGGTCCCTATCACTTTGTTAGATACCATGAACCCTCTATCTAACTTATCCTTAAGATCCTTGCAACTTCCCTTCAACCTTTTATGGACCCCACCTGTCTATTAGTAGAGCCTAGTTCAGATATTATTCCTACTTTAGTTGAGTTTCTTCCTATTTTTGATCCTATTACTCCTTCTGTCAAGCCTTGTCCAGTCTCTCCACTAGCCCCACCTTCTCTTGGTGATGGTTTACTTCCTTTATTATAGATAGCTCCTTCACCCACTAAATGGGTTGATCAATCTTATTGTGATATTCATAAAGTTGTCAGTCACTAGACTAGAGATTATTCCCTATACCAATATTCCTTAGATTTTGTCTCCACTCCTCCTATGAGTACACCTACTAAGACTAATCATAGGTGTATATTTTTCTTCTATGACATTTATAACCATTCATCCACACATTGTCAATATTTGTGACAATATATTAACACCTTTCATCCCATTACTCCTAACCATCAAATTAGGTTATACCTCCTCTGAAAGTATTACCTAAGTATATTTTTAAATATGGAGAGGTATATTACCTATGGCACCAATGTGGTTCACATCATATTTATCATTGTCTCATCCTTAAACAAAATCTTAAGGATCACCTCTTATCCATTCCTACACCTTCTACCCTTCCTCCCATAGGTCACTCTCATAATAAGGCTCCCCATTCTTCCCTAGTGGTTCCACATCCTATCATTATATCTCCTCTTGTGGTCCTTTCTCCACCTATTATTTCTCCATTAATGATTCCCTCACCCATGGATGTTCCTTCACACATGGATCCTTATCCGCCTATGAGTCCCTCACTAGTGGCACCTTCCCCACTGGTGACCCCTTCATCTCCTATAGAAACCACTCCCATGAATTCTCATGAGCATCCCCTGCATGATAGTCCTTATCATCACAATATTTTAATCATTTATATGTTTTATATCAAGGAGATCTGATGTGAAGTATTTTCTCAACTTTTATTGAAGATCAATGAGACATTAGTTATAGTTCACATTCAAATTCATAGAGACTTATCAGATGTTATGGATAATATGTGTCAACAAATATATTAGTACTTATGAACACATGCATGGTTTTCTTACATTTCATTTGGATTGGATGTGTGCTCTAACGTTATATTTATTTATTCTTATATCATTTGACAATATGTCAAATTCTTATCTATCTTATATTATGACTTTAGTTTCACACTTTAAATTGTTTATGATGTCATTATGTTATTTTATGGATTATTTTTCATAATTACATTATTTTTTATCGAGTTCATTTTCTTATGATTCTCTTTTTTCTTTTTCATTATTGGTTACTATCTTATCTCTATAAACATAGATAATTGTTATTTTGACTTGGTTATACAAACCTTGCTCCCTTTAGTCATTCCTTCTTTACCATGCAATCAGTTAGAAAATAATTCCTCTCATTACAATATCCTTTTACCTATCCACTCTGAATCTCCCTTTATTCCCCTTTATTACCTTTACAAACTAAGCATACAATGGTTGAGACTTGATATAACATGTTGGTTCATTGTTTAGCATAAGTGTTCTAGTCAGTCTTGTGTTTGGATACTTAGATTCATTTATCTAAAGCCTAAATCTCATTCATGTGTATCACTATATCTCTCATGATTGTTCACTCTAATTCCATATGGAGGAAGAATCATAAAATCCATAAAACTATGTAAAAGCCAAATCATTTAACAAAAGGCAACATTAGAAAAATGATCAAAAGTCAAATCACACTAAAAGATGTGATTCTAAGCATAATTCATTTTTTTAATCAAAGATAAAAATCCATAGTTGGACTCATGATAGATCCAAGGTCCATTAGGGTGTGGTAGGCTAGTAGATTAGAAAATAAGAATAAAAAAATATCTTTTAGTGTTACCTACTTTCTCATGTAAGTACCCAATAATCATAATAGATCAACGACTCTATAAGGGGTCCTAACGAATAGGGAACATGTTATAGGAAGGTAGGTCCATTTTACTTTTCTTTTATAAAACATGCAACATGGGTTGATCTTAGTAGCACACTTATTTGCTTACATAAGCTTTGTGTCTATAGAGAATAGGTATCCTCTATATATTGATGGTCACTAGTCCCTTAGTGTCTTATCATGTCCTTAGTGTGCCTCATGTCTCCTAAGGTCTTCTCATACGATGCCTATGTTATGATTCTTACTTTCCATATTTCACCCCCTACAATGCTAATATTTTCCATTTAGAAATATTTCTTTGTTCACTAATCACTTCCCTAGGGATTCTATACTTGCATTGTAAGACCATGGATAGGACCTAGCCTTCCTCATAAATTACCCACCTTTAATATTACTATTTCAAACATCCTTTTCTACCAAATTTTCACATTAATTCCATCTCATTGGTTTTTCCTTTATAATTTTTAGTGTAAGACCATGGATAAGACTTGACCTTCCTCACAAAATTTTCCAATATCCAAGTCACAATGAAATTAAATGTGTCAAATATGATATAGGATGTGATTGATTATGAATTACACATCATTGACATGATTCCCATATTTATTTAGTATGTTTCATGCTTACTTCATTAATATTTCTTCTTTTATCTTCTTATTTTTTTATTGCATGTAAGAATATAAACATTTTTCTTAAGTTTTTCATACTTCCCAACTTGAATTAGTGTGATTAACTTAAGACCATATTGCTACTTTTTTTTTCTCTTTGATACTTCCAAACGTGATTTAGTATGATTGTTTGACTTAATTGATTTGATCTTATACCATTATTCTTTAATGTGCTTTCCATTTTATTACATTATTTTCATACTTCTCAACATGATTTAGTATGATCTTACTTATTTTAATTTGGTGCCAAAATTTTTAATGGTTTACAACCAAACTTTTTCCTTCTTGTTTACCACTCTTTGGTTTCTTATACTTAGTCATAATTTATTTTACACATTTCCCAATGTGTACTACTATGTAGTACATTTTTTTAAATTATTCTTTGCCAAGTCCTTTTCACGTATTTATTTTTAACCATGTATATTTCTTACATAATGCTATAAAAATAAACACCACATATATATTTCCTATAGCATATATAAAAAACAAACCACATGTAATAGAAAGAAATATATCCATGCACCCACAATCATAACCACAATAAAACATATAAGATCAACATCCAACTATCAAAGTAAGGTATCTATATTTATCATGTGTTTTTGATACAAAGTAAAAAAATACATCACTCTATCTCTAAGGATGGGCTCTATCATGTCTATCTTATGGCTTGCCCATACTACCCATAGATGCCTTAGACCATCCCCTATAAATAGTATGATGCAATGAGGATGTCTAGATCTCAAGCCTGATACATGTCCCTATAGGTTGGCCACCTAGGCCTATACCTATCCTAACTAAATAATGGTAGATAAATATATGGCTCTCTCCTAAGCCAAGGCCTACCATGCCAATTCCTCTCTTTCTCCCACCCCTATTAGTGGATATAGCCTATCTCTACATGCCTATAACTACCTCATGACCTTCCTTACTAGTCTGAACCAACTCGCTTGAGTTGGGGTAGATGGCACCACATGATCATCCAATGTGGTATGTTTTTATGGATCCAACACCCCATCTATAATATCATGGAGTGCTCCCATCACCAATGATCCCCATTTTGTCCCCTCCTATTCCATAAGATCTACAAAATTCAAAATAGATAATATATTAGATCACATATATATCTCAAAATATATCTATCTACAATCACATACAACTATTATTATATTTTTTAAACATTAGAAATTATAACCATTTATTACCTATCTCAGTATCACTAATCATCATTTCACCATTTGATCATTTGTCAAGCATGGTCTCTCCATCAACTAATCCCTCGAGTACCTCATTCATGGGATGATTCCCAATAAAATCAAACCCTAGGGTCACTAACCATGCATGTCTCAAGCCTCACCTTAGTGATAACTCTATAGACCATCTCTACCCTAGGCTAACTGATAGGTCATCCTAGATGACCATCCTCTGTGTTCTCTATATGTTGGTGGTGCATTTATTACTTTGATCCCTTTCAACCTAGTTTCCTATTTGACCTTTAGTATCCCTAATAACTTCTTAGAGTTCATTTTGGTATCTATATTTGGTAAAATTTAAAAATTTATATAAAACACTCAATTTCAAAGAAAATACTCAAAAAAATTGAAATTCTTAATTTCTTACCTATGTTTCACTCATTATAGCTGTTAGGCATCCTCCTCATCTCATTTATTATCTCCTCACCATCTTGGCTCTTTCAAATTTTGCTAGGTCTCTCAAAGCTCTATTTTTCTCTCAGAATAGTTAAACAATAACAAATGAATTCTTCTTCACCCTATTTAAATTTATTATTCACAATTATTTACCCTTCAAATATTTATAGTTGATTCCTTGTTTTGATCATATCTTTATTTTTAAAAACTTGTTTTTTGAACCATAAAAAGTTATAGAACCCTGACATTATAGAAAATATTTTCCACTATTATATGCCTACATTTCAATTTTTTTTTAGTTTTTGCTCTTTTTGCACTAATCTCTACAAGTTTGTCTAATGTTCCTCATATTAGATGCCTTCACATATCTCACATATCCTTATTTATCTACAACACTAAGGTAAGTAAAGGTATATGTTTTTTAATTCTATCCTTTCATTTATCTTATTTTCTCCTTATTGCACTTTATTAACATTAACATTATGTGTCATCATATTCTATTCCTGAAGCACCATCTCATGTTACACTTATATGACATGTGATGAGATTCAAGTGGGGAATATATGTATACATTATATTTTCAAACTTTTATCAATTACTATTGATTTCTATCTTGCAAGAACCTATTGAGTCTTAATCTCTCTAATTAGTGGGTACACTGATAAAGGGGTGGGTACACCATTAGTGTTTTGCAAGATTATTGCCCCTTTTAACACTTACTATCTACACACTTGTCTCCTAAAACCTATTCCACTAAGCTTGTCCTTATCTTTTGCATACTCCTCTAGTCTTTTACCACCTTATTTACCCCTTTTCCTAACCTCAAACCTCTTTTTTATAGTTTACATGACTAGGTCAGCTAAGTCAACCTTGTACTCTTATTTGTAAAACTTATTTAGGGTCTAGGTTAGCTCTTGGCCAACCTAACCCATGACGTAGGGAGTTTTTGTCAATAATGATACTAGGTCGACTCTATCAGCTAAACCTTTTGGAAGGGTTTAGGGTTAAATATGCCTATATATAATCATTTTTCCATTATTTAGAGAAAATAAGAAGTAAGGTATATTTTACATATTCTTATCCATCATTTTACTTGAGGAGCAAGCTTAGGGTTTCATAATTTCCTTAGAGATATAGATATTATATTATGGTGAAGTCTTTTAGATGCGTTGATAGGTTATGTAGCCTAGAGCTAATTTATCTTTTTCATCCTTACATAGCACAACAACCTCTTGTAAATCACCTTGGCCAATGGAGTGATTGAGGCTGAGTGGGTTTATCTTCAAAAGTAAGTATTCCTAACTTTATTCCTCCTTTGTAAGAGTAGATAGATATGCATTTTTACTTCTCTTCCATATATTAAGATTTTGTATACCTTAACATGAGTATATTTCTTATATGCATGTTTACTTTTGTTTTTTTATTATCTCCACTTTATGCCACAAGCTTTGGTGAGCACTAGATTAGATTTCTTTACTCTACTTGTTATTAGTATAGTGAATATGAAAACAGAGGACTTACTCAGGGTTATTGTGTAGTTTTCCTTGATTATAGGCTTTGGAACCCTCCCTAGTGATATTATTTTTTATAATATATCCCTTAATTAGATTTGGTAGATTTATATTGGTCATGTCTGGATTATCTAATGTATCCCCAATTAGAAGTGTAAATAGGAACTATCTTCTTCGAGTTAGAATTGATTTATAGATCTGATGCATTTTTGATTTCATAGGGATGCCTTTAATATATTATCTAAGATAGAAGTGTATAACTCTCCTAAAGGTGTGTATTATCATAGAGGAAAATGTGTTAAGGGTATTTTGGGATTATGCCTAAGAGGTAGAGGTTTTAGATTACATTTTTGTTTTTGGGGGTGATTATTTTAAGACTATGGAATTAGTAGTGCCTTTGGTTTTTTTATTGTTAGTTCCTTTAGAGGGATTAGGTTTGAAGTTTTTACTATGTAATTTTACTTTCCCTTCAAAAGCTTTAATTTCTAGTTTATGGGCCATCAAAAAGGCCTCGTCAAAAGTTTTAAAGGATTGAACCCATAATGTTGATGAGATATGTTTAGCACATGATATCATAAACAAATCAATTAGTTTGGGTTGAGGGAGGGAAAAGGTGAGTTGATTTATAAGACTCCTCTATCTAGCAATAAAATTAACAACATAGTCATCTTCAAATTGTCTAATGGAATAGAGGTTGGTGATAGTCATCCTTTTTATGACGTTGATAGAAAAGTGATCTAAAAAGAGTGGGGCTAACTACTTAAAGGAACATAGTGAATACTAAGGGATAGAACTTTACCATTCTAAGGGTGGTATAACTAGTGAAATGGGAAAGATTCTAAGAATAAGAGTGTCATCATGAGCTATAAGATAACACGCATGTCTAAAAACTCAAATGTGTTGTGAAGGATCTTCCTTATTTTGAAACTTCATAAATTTTGGAATCTCCCATTATGAAGGATATGGTCTAATGGGGATGGTTGGGTTAATAGGCTCATTACAGATTTTCTTATAAGTGAGCATCTTTTTCTACCTAGAGGTAGAGGCTTCCAAATTTTCCATCTTATTCATAAATATAGTCATAAGGTCTAGTTGGGTATTATATTGAGAAATGACCCCTAAGAAATTCCATTGTAAATGTTGATAGGTAAGAAATGGAGTGGAAAAGGGTTGTGATAAAGGGTAACCAATTGCGATGGTCATAATTGGTTGGGATGTTATATTGTAGGGCTTGTAAGGGTATATAAGTGGACCCAAGGGCTTATGAGGGGTGGTTAATCTAATATATTTTTGAGGAGGTTGACTTATGAGGGATTTTTTCAAAGGTTGAGTTTTGGGATTTAAGGTTACACTAGTTTGAATGGGTGTAAGAGTTGTTGGTATTGAGATAACTACATTTTAAGGTGCTATGGTAAGAGTCAAGTAGATGTAGGTTGAGGTGTGATAATATTTCGAGATTGGGTACTTGTTAGGGATGGATCACTAGATGTTTCTAGAGGAATATTATTTAAAGGTTATATAGTTTTAGTATAGGAACTTGTTAGGGGAGAATTGTTGAGGGAAGACACCATAACTATAGTAAACCCTTCACTTTCCTCGAGAGCCATCCTAAAATCATTCCCAAAAAAATATGTATAATGGGAAAGCAAAAGGTAGATAGCTTAGGTACTAAGGTAATGGTTAATCATGATTAGATTACTATCCAATATGGTGGTGAATTTAGGATTTTCCTGCATATAAAACCAAGGAATACCCTCTCTTATGAACTTAGGGGAGGTAGGACTTAGATAGTTCTCCATGGATGAGGATGAGGCTATGGGTTTGGTTTTCTTGAGAAATTTTTAACACATAAAAACCATATAAAAATGAAGTCAAATCAATAAAAGAAAACAAAAATCACACAATTTTCTTTTTGATTATCATTTTAGTGGAAAAGATAGGCACACATGTTATAAGATGGACCTAATTTTTTTACTTTTATAGGAAATTAACCTTAAAGTGTGATAAGAAAAAAAGGTTAATGAAGGTACTAAGAAATGACAATCTATAGATGGTTTCAAGTTTGTTTAGGCTCAAAATATCTCTATATTGGAATCAATATGTGGTTTGGTATTAAGGCCTACCCCCTCACTTCACACACCATAATGTAAGGGTGTTGGGTGCTTATCTAGTATATATCTAATAAGCATAGTTTATACTCAGTAAACATACTGAGTTCATTCTCCCCTTGGTGGTGAAATCCAAATAGGATAGCCGGGATGAAGGTTACCACTAGGTGATGAAATCTCAGTCAGTTCCCTTATGTCAATGTTTGATGAATTGATTATGTAAGTGGTTTGGTATGTGTGTGGAAAGAAGTGATTGCTACGATAATTTAACCTACCTACATTATTCTATATGGATTACCTAAGTAAAAAAGGAATGGATGCACTTATTTTTTGTAACCTTTATAAGAAGAGTAAAAAATTTGGATTTTTGTTTTAAATGAAGACAACAATAAATAAAAAAAGGAGATGAATAAATAAATTCACAATGAATTATAATAAGAATAATGAGAAATTAAGGGTCCCACCAAGCATGCCTGAATGTTATAGTAGTTTTTCATTTTTATTTTAATTTAATTAACTTACTAAAAGCCTAATGAAATGTAGGGTTTATGAAGAACACCTAGAGATACAAAGATGGTTGCCCACCCCTTTTAATCTAGTGAATGAGGGAACTTATTTTTGGATTGGAAGAATAAACTACATATAAAGAAATAAATTGGACAAAATGGATTCATAGATAGATAGGTGAGCTTCCTGGTTAGGAACCAATCCTAGGAAGTTATGAACTTCCTCAAGTGGATGTCAGATCACTATTTTCACAATTAAGTGGATAAATAAACACTAAAATTATAAAATATAAATATGTGATATAGTTATGATAACAAAGATATTATGAATTAATCTTTGTCTAAACTATCAATTTAAGAAAAGTATTCATCCTAATAAGTTGTAACAACATTCACATCCTCTTGTAGAACATTAAGCTGGTTAGAATTGGATTCGATTGAGGGAGGGTAAATAATAGCACAATGTTCTAACTTGAAGGATATATCACTCTAGTTAGTGAAAAAGGGTTGAGACAGAATAGGTAGATTAATAATATTAATGATGTCATCTATAATTCTAGGCAGAGTCATCTACACATTAATGCCATGTTTGAAAAGATAAAAAATTAGTAGGGATTGAAAATAGAGATATAGGATTATAAAGGCTTGGGTTTAAAAATAGAGTATAGTAGATCAATGCCGATCTTTTAGAATTGATGCCTATTCAAATGAATCAACATTGATTCTATCTAGACTACACTTAAATAAAAATAGAGGATTATAGGGTGATAAAGGGTAATGATAAGGGAAAATAAGGGATTTATGATATGTTCAAAGAGTGGGATAAGAAATAAATAAACATGAGTGTAAATAATAAATGAAATAACTAAACTATACTTACCTTGAACTAAGTTACAGGTAGGATGAATTTCTTCCCACAGATGCAAGCGATCCTTCTCATTATTGATGATGGATGTTGATTAGATGTTAAATTTTTTTGGTAAATTAGTGTTAAGGTCTCCTTAATTATATTGAGAAAATATAATTAGCATTTTTATATTCAAATTTCATTGTCCCTAAGCTAAAGGGTTGGTTGCATATAAATATTTCGATGCCGATTGGGAGAATCGATGTCGATCACAAGAGAATCTATAATGATTCACTCTTTTTATAAGGGAGTGATTTTATCCATGTTATTTTATTCTAACTACTAAAGATAGGGGTATATGTGGGTAGGTTGGTTAAAAGGTTAGGATTCCATAGGTTGTAAATAGATCTAGGTGGTTAGGGAGGTAAAATAATAATTTGTAAAAATAAATTACTAGGTGTCTAATGGTAAATAGTTTAAACCTTAGGATAGGGATATTTAGGATAATAAAATAATCATAAGGTCCCTATGATACAAAATAAATTTTATATAACATACAAAATTATGGTTTCTATAATTTACATTTATGACACATGAATGCATTCAAGAATTAGGCTCGAGAACAATATCGATAAAATATATGTGAAGGAAAGTTATTTCATCATTACTCTTAATTAAACATTATGTTTTCAAACTATAATGCATCCAAAAATCCCTAATTATCCCAATTATAAACTTAAACACAAACCATTAAATATACGAAAATTATTACAATATTCTAAGTGAAACAATGGCTTCTTCTTCAAAGTGGTGTCATCCTTTAGTTCCTTTTGCCTATTCATTTGTAAGGTGGAAAGAATATATAAATATCATGTTTGATAAAAGTGCCATGGATTTTAAATTCCTTCACTAATTTTCTCTATTGGACGAGGTGGAATCAATGATGCCTTATTATCCTTGAGACCAAATTTTTGTGGAAGAAAAGTAGTACAAAAATGACCTATTACCTATCAATGTGCAAAGCCTCCACTAAGTGGTAGCAAAACCTAAGGTAATGCCTTATATTAACCTACTAAGGAATTTATTTATGAATGGGTTTTTTTTGGGAGATTTTTTATGTATTTTAAATAATAAAATCATAAGTGATTATGTATCCAGTAGGGAATTTGAAAGGTATCTTAGAATTTCATCCCATGACACTACTTAAAACCAAGTCTTAGCCAATGTTTGGCTTGAGAAAAACATGTTAGAAGGGAAGTTAAAGAAATTATTGGTCAAGGAACAAAGGATTAACCCAAAGGGGGTGATTTAATTCAATTTTATTATCAAGTTTAGACTTAATATTAGGATAACTATGGCTCTCTTGAATATATTATATGGGTTTTATATCATTGCATATGTCTGGGTTAAATGGGTCTCGTTGTTGGATATTATTATAACATTTTACAAATTAGTTTTCCTTGGAGAAGTCATTGGTGTAAACTAAATACATAAATGTTTCATAGTGATAAGTAAATAATCGATGGTAGGTTTTATATGATGTCTTACTTACTAGATGTAGTATTGGGTTCTATTTATAATACCCATAGGTAGGTATAATAGACCTCAACTGAGTACTTGGAAAATAGGATTGGAGAAGACCATTTTTTCATGTTCATATATAGGTATAATATTTAAATTCAAATAATATATGATGAGGTATATCCACAAGTGTTTCACATAATTAATGACACTTCAGTGCCTAGGTTATTTGATAATATAATGAGAACCCTTATAAAAATGGGTGACTATTGGTATTATCATTATGTCAATATCTTTAGGATACAGGTAACCTAGACTTAAACATTATTAATGCCACACCATATTTCATAGATAATCATAGATCAATAAATAATGTTCCAAATCTACAATAACATTGATGAAGAATTAGGTTAGAAACACTTGGTCTATTACTTCAAAGCTCATTTAAGAATTTGTTATCTATAATATATGATTATATCAAATTTCATCTAAGATAGATAGGCTAGGATCCACTAAAATTTGAATCTATAACCATTTAAGGAGTGGGATCCCAAGAACAAAATAATGGGATACCTCTAATACATCAAACAAAATAAAAAGGTAAATATATTGTATGGCCATCAAGAATATGATCATGATGTTTTCATAAATGTATTAAATGACATGGATATGTGGAATAAAATTAATAACAAACCTATGTCTATGATTTGGGCTTAGGCTCTTCAATGTGATCATAAGTTTATAGAAGAAAAGTCACAAAGTGTATGAAGACACCAATGAAATCCACCCTAGTCACATGACTCACAAGTTTTAGATGAACCTTCCTCTCCTATAGGAGATCAAATAGATTAATAGGAAATTGAATCTAGTAGTCAAAGGAAATATAAGCCTCTAATCATAAGGGAGATTCTAAGAGGCTTCAGACATCCTCAAGTCCCTTATACATCTATAGTTGAGATCACATATTCTCTAAACACATCCATAATGAAATAAAAGTCTATATATCCAACATGAGAGTAGAGGAAGAGCACTTTTGTGATGACACCACTGCCACCTCTTACCATAGTTACTCAAGTAAGTCTTCTTTAGTTATTTTAAGCTCATTTGAATCAATTCCAATTGATCTTGATTTCCATAGTATCCCTATTTAAATTTCTCCACCAAATCTCATCACCATTTCTCCCACCATTATGGTCAGACTGACATTTTCTTCACCACCACCTCTAATGATGCCTTCCAACATTATTTCCCTTCAACTATATCACCCTCTCATCCACCTTCCACTCCCACCACATTCACTTACCAGAGGAAACCTAGGGGCCTTTCCACTTCCTATAAAGGCAAGAAACTAGAAGAAATACCATGACCTAGTCTTCCTACTATAGAATAAAAAGCTAAGGAAGAGGATGAAAAGGAAGATCAATAAATAGAAGAAGTTGAGGGAAAATATCTTGATCATGTTATATATTTAGTTGATTATCTAAGTAATAAGGAATCAGATGATTAAGAATCAATAAATGGGTCAAGATAAGGAATGAGTGAAGAAGCTACATTGGAGAAAGTAAAATCCTTAAGTCTTGGAGGACAAGTGGAAGTAGCCCTTGTTGACACCTTAAATTAGTAGGTCCTCATGGATGATCAAATTCAAAGTATTGATGAGTTATTTTCTTCCATTATTTCATATGTTTTTAGTATAGATATTCCATTTGCAACTTTATCTCTAGCTATGCTTAGAATTTATGTATCTAATTGTGCTATTGATTCCTCTATTATTTATCTTAAACAAATCAGGAATCCCAAGGTAGTATATTTTGAGAACTTAGTTATTATTTCCATTTTAACCCCAAAATACCACTAGTCCCAAATAAATAGTCATCTCAATTAGAGCTACTAATAACCAAATCATCACCCATGCCATCAACCATCATGACTATGGTAATGACCCCTAGGTTAATCAAATTCTTATCTGAAGTCACCATAATAATGGAACAATCACCATAAGAGAGGGTTGTTCATTCACCTCTCCATTTTCCCCATTCAGATAAGTGCATCCATGACCTCCCATCTCCCCACACCCCACATAATAACACCCCCTCCTATGAATCCTCCACCCTCGACATCTGAAGGCCCAAGTCAAGATAATGAAACATGGGAAATCATTATCCCCTAATGGTGTAATTAAATATAGATTATAAGGGATGAAAAACATAATTTAGTTGTTATTGAGTTACCCATGGTATCCACCATATTTGATAATAAGAGTGGAACTACTAAAAGGGTTAGGAAGAGGAAGGTGGTAAATCTCAACACAAGGGAGGAGATAGAACTCAAACAAAGGGAAAACTTGTTCCCTTTATCAAAGAAACCCATAAAGAATCCAAATAATACCATGAAGGATATAAAGGAATTTTATTATTTTGTGGATAATATGGGGGAGGTTATGAAAGATATGTACCAAAGTAGAGAGGATGCCTTGGAATGGTTACAATAGAGACAAACCATAAAGGATCCTCTAAAAACTATTTTTGATGTGTAGAGTGTATCTACCAAGACATTTAATATTTTGAATAACATCTAAACTTAAATAGTAGGAAATCATCCCAAAAAAGTGAATATCATCAAGTTTCAACATTATATGAGGGATTTTAAAAATATATTGAATTTCCTCATTCAATTTTCCACAATGAGCTCATTCAGTTAATTAAATTTGATTAATAGCATGGATGCAACCTGGTGTTTAAACTATGTGATTTTAAGAAGGGATGATTCACTCAATTGACATAATCAAATGAAGACATTTATAGGACTTTTTACAAGACATGAAATAAAGGCCTTGAAACTTTTACGAAAATATGAGGGTCGCTAATGCGATCTCTTATATAAGAAATCTTGTCAATAGGCCTTATTTTTATAATCTCTTCTAGGTAGCTACCAAAAAATTCAAGGAGGAAATTTAAAAAACCATCTATATAACTAATGAAGACGTTCTATTATTGGTCAATTTTTTGAAGGATATGGTATCAAGAGTTGAAACCTTAAAATCTAAATTTAAGAGTTCAAAATTTGAGAAAGAAAGATTGATGTCTAAAGTTATCAAAATCTTGAAGCCTTCTCTACTTGATTTTGACATTATAAATAAAGATTTTGAGGCAAAAGATGTTTTGTTTAAAAATCTGAAGTCAAAGGAGAAGGCTTTAACTTCAGTTCCATCCATTAAATTAACTATTAACATTCCCACATCGACATAGAGTGCTAAATTTTTAGGATTTATGATCTTAAACACTTCAATGAGCCTAATTTTAATCCCTCAAGGACCCTCAATATTTACTTCAATTGCAACTATAGTTACTACACTGACTTCTTCAACTTGCAGTGTCATATCAACACCCTAATAAAAATATCTATGTATTTGCATATTCTCATCAAGTTGGAACATTAGTTCCTAACCTATGTACCTTGTATGTGTATTGTATTTCTAGATAAAGGGTTTGTTATATATTTTATCATTATACATGCATAAATCCCATGATTTTGAACATGTTGTTCTATTTTTGACTTGTAAATTTAGATGAATCTTGAAGAGATGAGGCTTTCCTCATTCAAATCTTATATATACTTGTAACCTTTTGGTCTTAAAGGTAGGATGATTTTGGCTATTGAAATTAATAATAAATTCTAAGAAGTTATGCTTGACTTTATTTTGATGTGCAAATCTTGATTCTTCTCCAATTATGTGGATTGGGTGAGACATGTTATCATTTTAGTATCTTATCTTTTTGATTTTATATGAGTTTATCTTTCGAATACAATTATTCTTTTTAATCTATATCTAGTTTGAATTTCTTTCACATGCTAATTATAATCCCTCTTGTAGATGTCCAACAACAATATGAAAAACATAACAACCTTTAATTAGGCATATCTAAGTTTACTATGTTTTATTTTCCTTTGACTCCTAACTATGTTTGAGTGTTGGTGTGTTAAAATAACTTATAACAAACATTGGTCTTCTAATTTCTTGTTCAACTTAGGTCAAGTATTGGTCTTGAAGAGTATTCATCTTGTGTGGTCCACAAGCTTCTTTTATACCCTAATGTTCCTTTTTTTGAGTTTATTTGATAATTTTTCCCACCTTAGTTAAATTCATCACCCTTCCATCCACTCCAAGTAGATTTAGGTTCATGCATAGCTAACCAATTCATGGTAGATGATATGTATCACTCACTAATTCTACCAATAGGTTGTTATAAAATTGAATACCTTAAAACTCATGCCTTGGATTGAAATATTTTACTGATCATAAAATATTAGAGGCAACCTCTTAAAGGTCTCTATGGTGTTCTTAAAACCTACATCAACAAAGTGGATTGATATAAAATGTGTGTGTGTGTGTGTGCACGCGCGCGCATGCGTGCGTGTGTGTGTGCGTGTATGCGCGCATGTGCATGCGCACACACACACATGTGTGTGTGTGTGTGTGTGTGTGTGTGTGTGTGTGTGTGTGTGTGTGTGTGTGTGTGTGTGTGTGTGTGTGTGTGTGTGTGTGTGTGTGTGTGTGTGTGTGTGTGTGTGTGTGTGTGTGTGTGTGTGTGTGTGTGTGTGTGTGTGTGTGTGTGTGTGTGTGTGTGTGTGTGTGTGTGTGTGTGTGTGTGCGTGCGTGCGCGTGCATGCGCATGCATGCATGCACACACAAACACACATTTGGAAAGTTCAACTTGATAGATAAATTAGATATATTTCCTAAGGAAACATTTATTTGTTAAGACACAATTAGAATGTTTTGACTTTACTCACCACTAAGCATTGTATATGAAACCCTTGTTCCACTTTTCTCATAACTTGAGCGTTACCTATAGTTTTGTAGTGATTAATTTTGTGTTATGAAGATGAATATGACCTCTTCATAGGGATTATTTAGTTTTATAATGAACCACTTGTATATTTATTTTTTTACGTTTTTAAATATTTTTTTATAAATTATAAATCACCAAACTTTCAAGTGCAATGAATTTTTCATAGAAAATCATTTGGAACTCCCATAATTTGTAATGCACGACTTTTATGAAATTTAAAATTATATAAATAAAATGTATAAGATTATTTCAGTTTTTGTTTGTAATTTTTGAGATATTGATTTTTCACATCTATCCATATTGGCTCTACTTTAATATAATTTAAAAGACAATGTTCAAGGATGAGTTTTCAAACACATTATTTTTTCCATAATAAAATCAAGAGGTTTATGAGGCACCATTTTATGTTCTATATTGTAATTTTAGTTGTATGCATTCCTTGTTTGGGAAGACTTATATTTGATGTTCTCAATTATTCATCATTCTACATTGAAAAAATTATAATTGTATCCTCTATTCAAAAACACAAATTATAATCGAGTCAGAAATGAAATTTACAATATTAATAGATTCAAGAATCTATCATTTATGGAAAATTTCAATGACTGAGATTATTTGAAGTAATTTAATTATTATAGTTGTAATGGGAAGAAAATTTAAGTCACACAAATAAATATAAAATATCATATGGATTAATTGATGTGATGAATCCTAATGGATCATGAGTGTGAGTGTATTGGAAGGGGTAAAATTTCATGTTAAATATGAGAAAACTGAAAAAGACATGGAAAAATATTTACACACTTTATGGAGAAAATAATGATGTCAAAATTGTTCATATGGAAAATTATATTTACTCCAAGGATCCTACTATTTTTCTAAGGATTGATGACTATTTTTCTAAATTCAAAACTATTAAATTAAAAATAAATAGTTAGTTATGGATAGAATAAACATGATAAGATATTGATCCTAACCATTCTCACCTAGCTAAAATGACCATTTCATATCTTTGAAACCATATTTTTATAGACCAATGATAATTTTGGAGGTACATTTGTATTATTTTACTAAAGGTAAAGAGGGTTTGTTTGAGGTAGGGACCCAACCCCACATAAGAAACAAGCAAAGAGAGCCTTAAAATCCAAGATATTCAACCAATTTTATTGAAGAAGGAAGAAAACTACATTATAGTAGCATTATAAAATAAAAACAAAAATGTTGGGCTCATTTCCTTTAATCTAGCATATCTTTTTCCTAGTTTTGCACCTAAGAAAACAAGAGCTACAATGAACTAGTGTGTTGTTGTATCATGTAAGAAAAGGTTCTCATGAACTCACTTGAAGTACATAATTTAAGACTAGTTACCATTATTTTTAATGCATAGAGGTGTATTCATTTACTTTCCTAAGCTAGGGAACAAACTAGTAACAAAAAAATATTAACTCCATTGTAATCAAAAATATATTACATAAGTATTTCATCAATGCAAGATTCATTTCATTACATTCATAACCAATGCCAAGATTACAATGATTCTAGAATTACAATTATCAACAACTCATTAACAACAATACTAAGTAAAATAAGGGGGCATTTATACATGGCTCACCCTGACCATTCAATTATAGAAGTAAATACAAATAAGATGACTCACCAATGACCACTAATATAAATTAGTCATGGTAAGCCCTTTGCATTGAATTCCTAAGGACCTAGGCCTAACTACCCTTATATTCTCTTTATGTTAGATCCTTATTTTTGAGTGCCTATCTTCCTATAGGATGGTGATAGATTCACACTTGACTCATTCTTCTCTGATGTTCATGCAAACCACTCCCTAATCATCTCTATTTTATGCTCCTTCCCCAATTACTTCACTAATATTTGATTCCTACATTCTTGGGTTCTCCATGTATCATGCTTTATTATTCCATGTGACTTTCTTCTTTCATGCCATGGTATTATGTGCCATGTATTCCATGCCATATTCTTCCATGTTGTGTCTCTACCATCCCACTTGTCTTAAAAAACTACTTAGCCAAAGTTTATTCAAAATTAAGGGCCCAACATCACCCCACACTAAGTCAATAGTCCATCTTGGATTATGTATTTTGTTCACATCCCTCTACCAAAAACTCAAGTCCCATGTATTCAACCTGGTCACTTCAATTCCTCCCAATGATTCAATACATTTTTGATCTTATAATTGACTTATCTACTACCTCCTTAATCTTCTTGGTCTCCTTATGTTGATCTAGAAAGTCACCTGCTTGAATGGTTAAACACTCAAGTGATGTAAAAGAATACCTATGAATGTCTTCAAGTGAAGTGACCTCTATCAAAACCTATCCTTAGAATACCAAAAAATTTAGTATTTAAATCTTGATGGTGAGAACTTATTTTTTTTATCTAAGGCATTAACATATTAAAATGCTTTTGTGTACTCCTTTTGATCTTTTATTATCAATGCACTCTCAACTAACTGCTAGCATTAAAGTTCCTCTACTTGAATCTGTGTTTCCAAAAATTTTGTAGGCCACACTAGTTTATAAAAAACTCCATTAAGGATGATAACCATATCACCAACTCTATTTGAACATATATTACATAATTTAGTGGCCTCAATAAACTACTCCATTTCCCAAGTTTGTTCATGTTGGGGATTAGGTTATTTACATTTCTTCAACAATAGCTCTACTAGGGTTCCATACTTATCAATGGCCTCTTTGGAAAGAGGTACTCTATTTTCAATGGTTAGATAATATATTAAAATGGGATTTTAGAGTGTTAGGTTCTTCACTTTAGCTACCATCATTATTTCCAATTGGCACTTGAGATCTCCTAACTCCTCTTCAAGTTTTATCTTTATTATGCACTTGTTACGATAGAAAACAATGACCTCTTAATTTTTCCTTCAGAGCTATTTTACATCAAATTCCTATAAGGAATTCTTCCTTGCCACACCATGAGAAAATTTCATTAGCACTATGCTTTCTTGAGATGTTGTGCACATCTAAGGATCCACCCAAATTGTGTCAGGAAGTTCCACATCTCCCTATGCCCAAATAATGATCTTTGAAGGAAGTTCACATTGTAAATATTCATTATATATAATTATAAAAAGACAATTATCATTGAGTTTACTTGGTCAAGTCCTCCTTAAACAAATATTCCCACATAAACAAGTATTTTTATGACACACCCTAATAATACTAATCACAAAGGGTTATAGCCGCACAAGTAGTCACCGGCCTTTGCTACACAGATTCACAAATATGTTCCTTACATTTAGAGGGATTAAAATCAAGTATTTCTACATTTAGATCCTTTTCCTAGTGACTTGGAACAAAATCAAGATCACTCATAACCAAAACCATGTTTATGCCACCCTCTCTTCACCAGTGGGACTCTCAACATTCACTTGTGTTTCATCAAGGGTAGATTATTTATTTTATAATGATAAGGGATACTTATCTATCTCTAATGTTGCCTCTCATTCTTATCGTTCCTCAAGGTAAGGTTCCCTCTTTAGTGTTTCTTCTAGATTTATTTCCTTCTAATCAAGGCCACCATCCTTAGGCATTGAAGTATCTTATTCTAAAGGAATAGATGTATGTGTAGTAGAATTAGGGCCTTATAGTTGACCCATATGCATTTTATCTTTTAGGATAAAAGGGGAAGTCATTTAACACTTAGAGTTTTTAGGTTGATCACTCATCTTGGCATCATGCCCTAACCTATTCTACTTCTATTGCTTTCAAATATATAGTGGGGGTGGAATAGTTTCTTTCTTATCCTCATCACTTCTTAATGTCCTCTTCCATAAATCAAACAAATAAAATAATAAATGAATATAATTCCTAAACAAATTTATTTTGGGCCTTGATGTCAGTATTATATGAATTTAATTTCTCTCTATAGGCCTTCTTCCTTGGATAAACATACATTTGAAGAAGAGTATGAGTCTCAACATTAATCTTTTCAGCATAAATATTTATGGGGTGCACATCATATATCCTATTAATGATGCTAATAAAATACCTTTCCAAGAAAGCATATGACAACTTGAGCCATTTAGATAAGTCATCTGAAGGGATCATCCAGATGCATGCTAGAGCAAAATCTTGATTTATTATAAAATGGGATTGGTCTCCTAGTTGAGTAGGTAAGTCATTGGGAATGCACCACTCATTTCCAAAGGATTCATTCATTCCATCATACCAACCCTTCATCTTAACTTTATGAGAAGGAATTGTAGTGATAGGGAATGTGAATGATTTAAAACTTTATAATGGAGACTTATTCTCTAGAGGGTAAGCCCACTTCAACTCATTACTTGAGTACTCAGTTATGCCAATTTCATCAAACACCAAAAATAAAATAATATAACCCTAGGTAAATTTATAAATAGGTAGGTAGTTGGCCTTCTCTATATCAAAATAAAAAATTCTCAACAAAACATTATGACCAATTATACTTGACCCCCAGGGTTACCTAATGGGAAACATACAAGTGCACCACGTCTACTTGCTTCTATCTATATACACCTCCAAAATTATTCATAACCAAGTGAGTATCCATTATAAGGGTAGGATATTGAATAATAGTTATATGCATTTCATGGCCTTGATTCTTATATTCAATTTCCATCGTAGTCCTCTCAATTTCTTCCTAATTTTCAAATCTCCATTGAGGTCAATGCCCAAGAATTTTAAACTTGTAACTTTGCTAACTCCCTAGGATGTGATCCTCATCTTTCACCCCTAAAAAATAAAATTAATCCTCATGTACATGTGAGATAAGAAACCTTAAAACCTCCAACAATTTTATAAATTAAGGTATATTAAATAGTTTAAAAATTCTCAAATCATTGAGTTTATTGAAAATAGTAAGTGTTGACCAAATTTGACTTTTAGGTCAAATTAGGAGCACTATAGGTAAAATATTGAATTTTATGTGTTATAGGGGTCTAATAAATATGTAACAATATGTTTTATACGTTAATTAATGTCATCTAATGTTATACTAGCCTTGGTCTTTAGTCATTTTAATCATTTTAGTCATTTTAAGGTCAAAAGGGGGGAATTTAATGAGTAGTATGGATCTATTGGGAAGTTTTAAGGTTAAAAAATGTGATGTCATACCCCTTATTTCCTAATAGGTCTTAATAAACTAACATAACTAAAAAGTGGTAGGTTATTTAGAAGAAAGGGTAGTTTTTTTGAGTAAAAAAGTGAGTTTGGCACTTGTACAACCCACAAAGAAGTGTGCCACATGGGATAGGGTTGTAATATGACTCTTAATATTTTTCAAGTTCATTTATACATTTTAAGTGCTCTGGAAGTGTCATTTTTATCCCAAAACAATTCTACTCCTTTTTTACCCTTTTTGGCAATCAAAAGTAGTCTTTAGGTTTATGTTTGGTATGGCAAGTAGAGGAGGTTTTAGATAAAATGCATTGGGGAGATTAAATTAAACTCATATAAATTTATTTAAATATAAATATTTTGATTAATTATAGCATGTGCTTCATGAACCATCCTCATGAAGTTGACTATATTTTTTTTCTTGTTGTTTCATGCACCCTATAGGTTTTACTTCATTTTGGGCAAGTCCTTATAAAATAGTGTGTGATTTTGACTAAAAAATATGTGAAAAATATTATAAAATTATATCCATGTTTATTTTCATGTTTCATGGTGTTTGGATGAACAAGTTATCTCATGTTGCAAGAAGGTGCCACCATGTGTAGTCTTAGTCAGTTTTTCACTTACAACCATGTTAAAACACATGTTTAGAACATATTTAGGATGTATATGGATGTGTTTTGGAATTATAATTATGTTTAACACAATTTAATATCAAGGAAATAAATTATAAAGCTTCACTTATTAAGGATAAGAGATTGTGGTAGTCATACTCAATCACTCACACATTCTGCCATTAGTATGACTGATTCAAGTGCCATGAAAAAAGAATGTCACGTTGAAATGAAGTTTTGAATTGTTATAAATCCTCAAAATTTTAATGTATTTAATTTAAAAATTTTAAGGGGTTATATTATTTTTTAAAGTGAAAATCATCTTTGTTGCCTAAACACACAATCTGCCTCCATATAACTAAATCTCCACCTATAGGGGTATTCTTGATAACATCATGATAAGATAGGGAAGTTGATGAATATTTAAAAATTTTAGGATTTTTAAGATTTAATTTTCATACTTATTTAAGGTATATAACTAACCATAACCATGTATATCCTCTCTACTACTTAAATTCATGTTGACTGCTTGTACTTGACCTTATCTGTCTACAAGAAACCTTGACAGAGAGTAGGGGACCCCTTTTAAAGTGTTGAAACAAGAAATTAAACTAATAATAAAGTCCTAGTGTGTTTAAGGGATCATATTATAAATATTTTTAATATTAAATTTCTATGAAAATTTGAGGGTTTCTTCAAAAGGATGATGATTAAGATTTAGGGACTCTTTCCCTAAAAGATAAAATAGAGTTCCTTGGGGTTTAGTTGATATATTATTACATAGTTTAAAATAATTAAAATAATTATAAATGGATAAATATTGTATTAAAAATAAATTAAAATACATTTTAAAAGTTTTAAGGTTAGAAGAGTAGTGGGGATTGGTTTTTAGGAACTCCAAAGTTGCCAATTTATGACTGTTTCTAGGCAGTGTTATCTACATGATTTTGAGTTTAAGCAACCTTTGTTTCAAAATTGGTATTATGACATGAAATAAAGGTGAATTATTTACATATGTTCAAGTGACATATTTTTTCACAAATATCATCAATATTAATGGTAAATTGTGTTTAGACCCCTATACCCACCTTTAGTCCATACACAGGCCTAGTGAGCACCTATAGCCATTATGTTGACTGAGATAGACAGTGGGATGAAACATGACACCCAAGAGATTGGAGAGTTTATATTAAAGAAATTAATAATTCAAAAATACTCCATATGATCTTGGAGGGCTTTAAGGATTGTTTCTTTCTTGTTTTTAAAGCCTAAATCAAACTATGCACCTACAGGTTGGTTGTAGTGTCACCTTGAGGACTAAGCTTAATGACCTTGATAGAAAACTTATTTATAAGAATTAAAGGAATAAATTAATCTATAATTTTATGTATAAATACTATATAAATGTTTAAAACACTTATTTCAATCTTTATTCATAAAATATAACCAAGGTGCTACCTCTCCAAAGCAAAAACGTAGTTAGTTGTGACTGTTACAGACAGTGAGCTAAGAAAAGGTTATCTAAAGGATAATTTAGGATAGGAAAAGTGAATTAATGAGTAAAAATAGGTGTTTTATGATTAAAAGGGACTCTATGGGGACCCAAAATTATCGTTCATAGGCTTGAGTACATAATATTATCTATAGGTGTCATTCTAAAATAGGGTCTCATTCAATCATGTATACACATGCTTAAGAATTCAAAGTATGGGAAGGGGCATGTCAAGAGTAAAAGTTATGAAAGGACTTGAGTAAAATTATTTATTATAACTATAAAATATATATTCTATTTTCAATGTAAAATAAGTAGAATAAGGGCTATGCAACATAGTTACATAGTCCACATGAGGAAGCAATCACACAATCCATTTTGCACAAGCTTGTCTTGGATTTGAGATATTTGAAAGGTCAAATCACCAAAACAAGGGATAAAATTTTTTAATTTTATTTTTATGAGTTGGTTAATCTCATAAAATGAATATTTTGTTTGGGGTAATAGGAAAGTACCCTCTTTTTTGTCTCAGACAGAAGGTACTTCCTTAGAATGTAAATTATCATTTTTAGGGAAGAGGTGATAAAGTGAGGTAAGGATCTGAGTATACATTTTAATAATATGTGATATGTATAAATATACCGAATAAAACATGGTACATCAATTAAATAAGAATAAATTTCATTAGGAAGATATAAATCCTCAAGGTTATGATCATACCTACTAGTCAAGTTTTGGCCTAGTGCCTAAATGAGAGGTTAAAACCAATTTTGGCATGAGGTAAGATATATAATCAGTTGAAATTTTTTTATAGATTGAATTTGGATGTTAATAAGATCATGTAATGTAATGGAACCATAAAAAATCCATTTTGAGCTTCAAATCAACACTAGGCCTAAAAGAAATGGAAGGAAGATCTTGATAGGCCAATTTTGGTTGCTCACATCTTTTTGGAGGTTCTGAATGGGGATATAAGGAGTTAGGAGAATTTGATAAATGAATTTAAATATGTTCCAATTAAATTTTTTATAAAATTAAACTTCTCATTTTTATGAACAATGCTTAAGAGGCCAAACTACTTAAAACCCTTGTTAAACCCTTATAAAGAGCAATTTGAGGAAATGGAGTTGGAAAGCTAATCTGGTGGACCAGTTTGACTAGGATGATGATTGGAAATTATATAGGACTCTATCATTATATTTCTCATGCTTTTGATTTGTATTGACTTGTATGAATGAGGTGTAATATAAGATTTTATTGAAATTTATATGCATTATGTAGGTTGTAGGAGGTTTCAAAATATGATAATCACATAGAGGGAAATATTAAGAATTTTTATCACTCCCTATGTTCATTTAATTCCTATAAACAACTCCTAAGTTCTTCAATAGGAGCTATCATTTTAGCTAGTCAAAACTGGCATAGTGGGTAAGCTAGTGAGAAGGGTGGAAAACTTCAAGTGAGCTCATTTTATTATTTGAATAATGCTTCTATGGATATGGAGGGTCTTGATAGGTGTCACCCACTCACTCCCATGGATTTTTATTTAATATTGATGCCTTTTTAGAGGCCAAGTGTACAAGGTACATGAAGGAGGATTTTTTTGGATTGTAGATGATGATGGCTCCTTTATAGATGATTCTAAATGACCAATCCTACAATCAATGCATAGGGAGGCATGTCCAAAAGACTTACCCATCATTAAAATCATCATTACTATCCCTAATTATTTTTTGGATGTTTAAATAGGTCCAAATCATGAAGGTAGTTTTCTAGAACAAAATGAGGAGTTTCATGCCATTTTTCATGAGTTTTATGACTTAGATTGAAACTTGTGCTTCCTAACCTTGCATGGTTCATCTCACATACTATTCTCATGAAAAATTAACTATTTTTATTATCTTAAAAAGTTTCCTTGTGACCCTCTCTCTCTCTCTCTCTCTCTCTCTCTCTCTCTCTCTCTCTCTCTCTCTCTCTCTCTCTCTCTCTCTCTCTCTCTCTCTCTCTCTCTCTCTCATGTTATATAAAAACTAGACATTTTGGCCATTATAACTCATGTTCCACTTGATTATGGAATATCCCTACTCATTTTCATACCATTTGATCAATAATAATACTAATTTTTACCTCCTCATGATTATGCTTAGTGTGTTTTACTTGAATGTTGGATCTTTTTAAGTGAATACTATGGATTCCTTAGCACATTGTCTCATTATTGGATCTTATTTGTAGTTGGAATGCTTCTTATTGTAGGGCATATGAAGTTATCTAAGAAATTTCAAGGATTGAGTGAGTTAGTATTTTCATTATTTAAATTTAAAGCCTCTTATCTAGTCCTCTTATCTTTATACATTCATCCATAACCTCATAATGTAACATTGATGTGAGAAGATGTATATTGAAGGAGTGTATGTTTGGTTAGTCATTTGTTCTCATGTGTAACATGTTACTATTTGGAAGTCATCATATAATTTGGCATATCACCTCCCTTATAATATTTTTATTTTAGTTATCTCTCTCCATCTCCCACCCCCTCCCCACAAATTTTAGGTATGGTTGTGATCCAAAGTGGCACATCAAAGGAAATAGCCCTATCTAGAGATTAACCTCATCATTAGGCTACCCACAAGTCTAGAGGTCTTTCTATTTTCCAATTGGATGAGGAGTACTTATAAATCTCCTCAAAGGGTGTAAATCCAAGTGAAAAGAGTTTTTGGCATGCCCAGTGGGACTCTTAGTCTAAGAGGTTTAAATATTTTTGGTGGTCTTTCAATAATCAACCTTTGGAGGCATATATCCAAGCATCAATGGTGACTTCAAATATATATCATCTAGTCAAGTATCCTAGGTTATCATTTGAATATTATTGGTAAAATTTTCCTTTGTGTTTGTACTTTGAATGAAGTTTGATGGATAATTTTTGTGTTGAGCATAGTTTTACACAAGTTGGTGAGACATTTCAAGATTGTGCCATTACCTATCAATATGAGCAAGTTCTTAATCATCCCATTCATGAAGTCTATCAGTCCTACAATCAACCTTCTCCATATCTTGTTTCTAGTCAATTTAGTCACTTCTCAAGTCAATCCATTTCCACCTTCAAACAAACTCTTTTGGGATATGAGAGGTATATGTTAGATCTTGACACATAAAGGGGATATGGTCAAGATATTCCAAGTCATCTTATTCATAATGTGATAGATCCATTTGAGTTGGTCAAAAGAGAGTGGGTACCTATTGAGAGAGCTAATTGGCAAAGGCTCACAAGTGAGATGTTTGACATGAGTGGCCTAGTTTATTCCTTATAGGATAGGCTAAGAGTTCATGAAAGGAAACTTCACCAAACCTATCAAAATTCATATCCACTTCCATATTTTTACTATAATCCATATTTAATCCCTACTCATGATCCCAGTTAATGATACCAAAGTCATCCTTTTCCCAATCAGTTGGAGGAAAAAGTTGAAAGGAGAAACCTTGTATTTGAAGCTAATATTGATAGACAAATTGAGTTAGATAATATTCATATGTATCAGTCCATGTTATTAGTAAAGGAAGTGGATTTTAAGTCCTCATTTCCCTATCACATTTCATCCCCATCTCAAGGAGTGAACCCTAGATATGAGATTCTAAGTTGGAAATAAAGTGGAAAATTCAAGCCTAAGGAGATTACAAGTTCCTCAAACACTTCACCCAATCATAACATCACCACCCCAAGAGAATATTTTTAACCCTAATATCCTAAGCTATAGTAAGATAGTAGAATCATGGGGAAAGAAAGAGGATAGAAGCATTGTTAAGTAGTGTGAAATTGACAATGAAGTTGATCCATTACAAGTCCTTCCAACCCTTCCTTAAGAAACCTCTTTTCCTCAATATGAGACCTATTATACTCCTTATCCTCATGATGATTCCTATGAAATTCAAGAAAAAAATTTTGAAGAAAACGTAGCCAAGAAAATTGAAAATTTGGAGTCAAGGATGAAGTTGTTATGTCAAGGTGTGATGGAAGGTTTAGACCCAAAAGAAGATCCTATGCCTAAAAACACCCCATCTAACCTCCATAAAGAGAGTCCATAAAGAGAGTTCCAAATTTGAATCATATGTTAATTAAGTGATTGTTAAGTGGAAGGAAGATAACCGATTCATCTTAGCCCAAGGTCTGCCTCCCCCTCCTCAAGAGCTCCCAAAAGAATCACCAACTTTCTATTCTCAATATGATTTTAAGCCCTATGTTCCACCTCCAAAAACTAGTTCATATTTTACTCATCCCATCACCCTTTACCTTGATGGACCTATAGTATGGGAACCTAAATAAAATCAATTGGTTGAATAAAATATAGAACTTTTGTTTGAATAATGTACAACTCCTTGGCATCCTTATTGGGCTAGGTCACCAGATTTCAAGATTCCTAGTCTTGGCATCACCAAAAAGGAGAAGGAGATGGAAGATCTTACAAAATTTGAGAATAAATATTAGATTATGATATATAAGAAAAAATTTAGAGCCCTCAAGAGGTCCTAAGTGTTAAATAAGAGGTGAGCCCTTGTGTTGAGTCTTCTTGTTTGGTTGATAATGAAGAATGTTTTTCTTGTGTTGAAGAGGAAATCTTGGATGAAGTCCTTTTAGATTATAAGGAAGAGGATGAAGGACATTCTCTTAATTTTCACCTTCATTATTATGATCAAAAATAGGATGAGGATTTATGGCATAAGTTTGAAAATATTTTCATTGAGTTTGAGTCTCTCAAGGGGTCTACAAATTCTTTGGAGCTGATTACAAGTGATGGTGAACAAGATGACATTATCTAAAATATCATAGATGAGAACGAACAAGTTCCTAATAAACCTTTGGATGATTTTTTCACAGTCATTGGACTAGGTTATACTCCTCTTCAAGTAGGCTATGATTTAGTCAAAGATGGAGAAGGCAGCCTTGGTACTCGAGTAAGTATGCAAAGGAAAAATAACCTTTGAAATATGTCTTTTAAATAAACATACACATTTCATGATGATATGTTTGACGTAATAAAGATGGGATATCATCCTCTCAAATAGTTGGGAGAAACACATCAGCTCTTGGAGGATGGAATAAGCTCTTATTGTCATCAATCTTCCAAAGAACATGAAATTACTCCTATTGAAGCCATGCCTACTAAATAGATACAAGTTGATCATGAGATGAAGAGTAGGAAACAATATGAGGTAAGTGTAAAAGTTCAAAATGAATATATCTACATTGGAGATGTATTTGAGGATTATCTATTTGAGAGGATATCAAGTGAAGTACCAAGGGATAGGTCTGATCTATAAAACATCTAATCCAAGGATAAATATGCTTGGCACTATGATTTATCCCATCATGAAGATGATTCAAGAAGTTTTCATTTTGATATTGAAAAGGAGGTATGATTAATTTATAGTTGTGCATAATAGTTTTGTTTTCATATTCCCCTATGTGCCTTGAGCACATGTGTGTGTATGTGTGTGTCTTGTTAGTTTTGTTACCTTGTTTTGTGTGTGTCATTTAATTTGTGTGGTTGAGGTAGTTAGTTGGTATTTTCTTCATTAAAGTCTATGTTCAAATTACTCTTATTGTGTCTTATACTTTAAATGACTTCCTAAGCCCAATGGATTGATAAGGCTACTGATCTAGTTAGTATAATAGGCATACTAACCCTATGAGTCACCACTTTATTGACCAAATTTGACATTTAGGTAAAATTAGGACCCCTATAGGTAAAAAATTGAATTTTTGGTGTTTTATGGGTCTAATAAATATGTCACAACTTGTTTTATAGGTTAATTAATGCCATATAATGTTATACTTGCCTTGGTCCTTAGTCATTTTAGTCCTTTTAATCATTTTGAGTCATTTTAAGGTTAAAAAAGAGTCATTTAATGAGTTTTATAAATTTTTTGTGAAGTGTGAAGGTTAAAAAATGTAATTTCATAATCCATGTGTCCTAAGAGGTCTTAATTAACTAAAATAACCAAAAAGTGGCAAGTTCCTCAGAAGAAAGGGCAGTTTTCTTGAGGAAAAAGCTAATTTTTGCACTTGTATGACCCATGGGGAAGAGTGCCACATGGGAGAAGGTTTTAATATGACTCTTAATATTTTTTAGGTTCATTTATACATTTAAATTTATTTTTAAGTTCCATTTGTGGCCCAAAACCGTTCTACTCCTTCTTCACCCTTTTTGGAAAGCATAAGAAATCTTCAGGTTTGTAATTGGTATGGCCAACAAAAAAGGTTTAGATAAAAAACTTGGGTAGTTTAAATTAAAATTATATAATTTAATTTATATATAAATATTTTTAATAATGGTGGATTTTGCTTCATGAATCATACTTATGAATTTGACTATACTTTTTTACTTGTTATTTCATTCACCCTATAGATTTTGCTTCATTTTAGCCAAGTCCATACAAGCTAATGGGTGATATTTACTCTAATGGATGTAAAAAATATTATAAAATTATCTCAATTTTTATTTTCATGTTTCATTATGTTTTGATGAGAAATTTATCTCATGTTGCAGGAAGGTGCCACCATGTGTAGTCTCAGTCAAATTTTCACTTGTAACCACGTTGAAACACATGTGTAAAACCTATTTAGAATTTATATGGAGGTTTTTGGAAGTATAATTATGTTTAAAACACTTTAATATCATTGAAATTAATTATAAACATTAACTTGTCAAGGAGAAGAGACTATGGTAGTTAAACTCAATTACTCACACATTCTGCCATTGGTATGACTGATTCAAGTGCCATGAAAAAATAATGTCACGTTGAAATGAATTTTTGACTTGTTAAAAATATTAATAAGTTTAGAGATTTAATTTAATCACTGGAATGAGGTACATGATCATTGAAAGTGAAAATCATCTTCATTGCCTAAACACATAATCTGCCTCCATACAACTAAATCTCCACCTATAAGGGTATTCTTGATAACATCATGCTAAAATAGGGAAGTTGATGAGTGTTTAAATATTTTAGGATTGTTAGGATTTAATTTGGATACTTGATGAAGGTATATAACTAACCATAACCATGTATATCCTCTCTAAAGCTTAAATTCATGTTGATTGCATGTACTTGACCTTATCCACCTACAAGAAATCTTGACAGAGAGCAGGGGACCCCTTGTGAAGTGTTAAAACAAGAAATGGAACTACTCATAAAGTTTTAGTGTTTTTAATGTATCATATAAGACATATTTTGAATATTAAATTTATATGCAAATTTGAGGGTTTCTTCAAAAGGATGATGATTGAGATTTAGGGACTATTTCTGTAAAAGAATAAAATAGAGTTCTTTAAGGTTTAATTGATATATTATAGCATAGTTTCAAAGACTTAAAATAATTATAAATGGATAAATATTATAGTACCCATATATAAAAATACCCTTGAAATTTTTTGAGGGAAGATGAGTAGTGGGGATTGGTTTTTGAGAACTCCAAAGTTGCCAATTTATGATTGATTCTAGGCAGTGTTATCTATATGATTTTGAGTTTAAGCAACCTTTGTTTAAAAATTAGTATTAGGACATGAAATCAAGGTGAAGTAGTTACATATGTTTAAAGTGACATATATGGTCAAAAATATCATCAGGAGGAATGGTAATTTGTGTTTAGACCCCTATACCCACCTTTAGTTGGTACACAGGCTAGTGAGCACCTATAACCACTATGTTGACTGAGATAGATAGTGGGATGAAGCATGACACCCAAGAGGTTGGAGAGTTTATCGTGAGGAAATTATTGAGTCTAAAATACTATAAATTACCCTGTATGGATTCAAGGAGGTTTTCTTTCTTGTTTTTAAATCTTAAATCAAACTATGCACCTACAAGCTGGCTGTAGGGTCACCTTGAAGACTAAGCTTGACAACCTTGATAGTAGACTCATTTACAAGCATGAAAGGAAAAAATACATATCTAATATGGTGTATAGATACTATATATATGTTTTAAACACTTATTTAAATCTTTACTCATAAAATATAAACAAGGTGTCACCTCTCTAAAGGAAAAACTTAGGCAACTATGACTATTATAGATAGTGAGCTAAGAAAGGGGTATGCAAATGATAATTTAGGCTAGGTAAAGTGAATATATGGGTAAAAATAGGAATTTTATGATTAAAATGGAATATAGGGGGACCAAAAATCATCATTATTAGGCTTTATTAGATAATATTATCTATAGGTGCCATTCGAAAATAGGGTCTCAGTCAGGCATTTATACACATGCTTAAGAATTCAAAGTATGGAAGGGGCATGTAGAGATTAAAAGTTATGAAAGGAAATGAGGCTCATTATTTATGAGAATTATAACATATATATTCTCTTGGAAATGGAAAATAATAAAAATAAGGGCTATACAACATAGTGACATAGTCCACATGAGGAAACAATCACACAGTCCATTTTGCACAAGCCTGTCTTGGATTTTGAGGCATTTGAGAGGTAAAATAACCAAACCAAGGGATAAAAATTTTAATTTTTTTTTTAATGAGTTTTGGAAGTTTATAAAATTAATATTTTTTCTATGGTAATAGGGGAAGTACCTTCTATTTTGTCTTAGATAGAGGGTACTTCCCTAGAATGCAAATTATCAATTTTAGGGAAGAGGGGTGATAAGGTGAGGTAAGGATATGAGTATAACTTAGAATAAGATGTGAGAGGATGAATTATACATATTAAAACATGGGAAATCAAGTAAATATTAAGTAATTTCATCAAAAAGATATAAATCCTCAGGGTTATAATTAGGCCTAATAGGCAAGTTTTGGCCTAGTGCCCAAATGAGAGGTCAAAACCATATTTAGCATGAGGTAAGATATATAATAAGTTTAAAAATGTTTATAGGGTGAATTTTTATGTGACTAATCTCATTAAATATATAAGAACCATAAAAAATCCATTTTGAGCTTCATAATAACTCTAAGCCTACAGGAAATGGAAGTAAGAGCTCGATAGGCTAGTTTTGGTTGCTCACATGTTTATGGAGGTTGTACATGGGGATATAAGGAGTTAGGGGAATTTTATAAATTCATTTAACTATTTTCTATTGTAATTGGTTGGAAAATTCAAAATATCATTTTTATGAATAATGCTTAAGAGGTCAAACTACTCAAAATCTTTATTAAACCCTTGTAAAGAACAAATTTGAAGAAATGGAGTTGGAAAGCCAATCTAATGGACCAGTATAACTAGTATGATTATTGGAAATTTTAGTGGACTCCCTCAAGTTTCTTTTCATTCTTTTTATTTTTATGGAATTATATGGATGAGGTGAAAAATATGCTTTTCTTGATAGTTTTATGCATTGTGTAGGTTGTAGGAGGTTTCAAGAGATGTAAATCACATTGAAGGAAATATTGATACTTTTGATAAATACCTATGTTAATTTAATCCCTCATAAACACTCCTAAGTGCCTCAATAGGAGCTATCATCTTAGCCAGTCAAAAATGGCATAGTAGACAAGCTAGTAAAAAGGGTAGAAAACTTCTAGTGAGCTCATTTTAAGGTGTCCCTGATGCTTCTAAAGCCATGGAGGGTCTTGAAAGGTGTCATTCACTCCCACAAATTTTCATGAAAAACTAGTGACTTTTTAGATGCCAAGTGTACAAGGTGTATGAAGGAGGAGTTTTTTTGGACTACAAATGATGATGGATCCTTTCTAGATGTTACTAAATGACCAGGCCTATAACCAATTCATGGGGAGGCATGTCTAAAATCCTTTGTATTCCTTCTAATAATCATACCTATACCTAATTAGTTTTAGGACATTTAAATAGTTCCAAATCATGAAGATATTTTTCTACATGAGAATGAGGAGTTTCATGCCATTTTTCATAAGTTTTATGCCTTGGATTGACACTTGTGCTTCCTAACCTTGCAAAGTTCATCCCACATAGTCTTCTCATGCATAATTAACTAATTTTATTATCTTGAAAAGTTTCATTATGAACCTTAGACTTATCTCTTCTCTTCTCTCTCTCAAGTTCTATAAGAACTAGCCATTTTGGCCATTGTAACTCATACTCCACCATAGTATGGTGAATCCCTACTCATTTTCATAACATTTAATCAATAAGAATACTAATTTTTACCTTTTCATGAATATTATTAGTGTGTTTTAATTTAATTTTGGATCTTTCTTAGTGAAGACTATGGATTATTTAGCATGTTGTCTCATTCTTGCATCCTATTTGTAGTTGGAAAGCTTCTTCTTTTAGGGCATGTGAAGTGTTATTGAAATGTCAAGGATTGATTAATGTAGTATTTTTATTAGTGTCATTCAAGGCCTATTATATAGTCCTCCTAGATTTACACATTCATCCATAACCTCATAATGTAACATTAATGTGAGAAGATGCATATTGAAGGAGTGTATGTTTGGTTAATCCTTTGTTCTCATGTGTAACATGTTGATGGTTGGAAGTCATCATCTAATTTGTTGTATCACCTCCCTTAGAATATTTTGATTTTAGTTATCTCTCTCCCTTTTCCCCCAAAGGTTTTGGTGTATTTGTGATCTAAATTGGTACATTAAGGGAGCTAACCCTATCTAGAGATTCACCTCATCATTAGGCTACCCACAAGTATAGAGGTGTTTCCATTATGCCACTTGAATGAGGAGAGCTTAGAAATCTCCTCAAAGGGTGAAAATCCAAGTGACAAAAGTAAGGTCATAAATAATTTGATTTTGGGTATTCTACCAGTCAACTTGATAGTCTTGATGTAAATCCAACTCATTCCCTAGTTAGTAGTGATTATAGTGAAAAAAATACAAGTAGACACATTAGACTCCCATTTCTTCATGCACAACACTGATTCAAGATACTGCATCTGTTTAATAAATACTAGGGGTGGGGATGGTGATATTATTTTATTATTCTCCTGGTGTGCCATCTTATATTCTTGTTTATTTTCTTTATCTATTGAGGTAATATTTCATCACGTGTACTAGATTTACAAGTACTTATTCTCTTATTAAAACCAATTGTACTCTTTCACTCTCAAATTCTACTTCCCCATGAATTATAGTCAAGGGATCACTATGTTGGGCCTTTTTATTTGGCTGCATCACCCTCTAATGATCTTAAATCTGGAGGCATGATCGTCTGACCCTCCTAAACAAATACATGATTTTTTCTTCAACTCTCTCAGCTCTCCTACTTCAACATCCTTCAATGGTGGATGCTAACACCTAAAACTTGTAATCCCTTCAATATGTGTTTTTTTAGTAATTATTCTACCATTTTATATATTCACTACAATTTACTTACTCCATAATATTCAAATTAGTCATTGAAAGTTGATAAATTCTCCTTTAGTAGCTTGAAAATGCTCTTTTAGCTCTCTAAATTCATAGATCAGTAATCATAAAGTGTAAAAATGATGACTGGTTAATGTTTTATTTCTTTGAGTGATATTCCAAATTTACTTCTCCATGACCTCATACATCATTTCATACATTTAATACCTCCAACAACTTTTCCATGATTTACATTTGGCACACTTGTCATTACACATGATTTTATCACATTTAACACATCTATCCCATCTTGTGCTTTTCTTGAAGTGATGACAATAGTAAATAATTTTAAAAATTTACATTTCCAAGATGGGAACCTCATTTATTTATCTTGAATCTTCATATTAGTTACACACCTCATCCTATGTATCCACTTATCTTTATACACTTTCACTTATGTGCCCCTTTTTTTGTACACATTCCAATCCACTATTCCCTTAGCGCTCTATAGTTTTACTTATTTCATACTTCTTACCCCACACTATAAGAAGTCCATGGTCATCCAAAATATGACAAACAAAATAATAAATAACCAAGTGTTGATGTAAACCTAAATAAGGTTATGTAATTAGCGTCACACCTTAGTGAAAAATAAATAAAAATCCTAAACTAAAATAGTGGCATACACCTTATTAACAAAAGGTAAACATCACTCTAAATGGTAGTGGTCAAGCCAATTACCATTAGAAAAGCCTAGAATGAATTATCCATCTAACCACTTCAACTTACATGTGCCTATGGGATGAATACTATAAATAATAAATAGACCATCCCAATGGACGTGAAGTTTTTCTGAATGATGCATGAACTTAGATTCATAAACCAATAATTGCATACCTACAGAAAAAGTCTTATTCTTAAGATGTCTATCATGTCAAGGCTTTGATTTACACTTATCCATTCCTTGACTCCAATGCACTAGAAAATGGGTTTCATCTAACTAAATAAAATCATATAGGCACACTTTAAAATATTCCTCATCATCCAACTAACCAATGTGCACAATATGTAGATAACGTAAAATGAACTCAACTAGGAGAATGACTTCAACATCAAAGATAAAATTAAAATAAGTACTCTTTGTCAACCAGTTATATGTAGTTTTATATGCCCATAATATAGTAAAAACATGACCATCCTAATTAGTGAAACCAATATGACAAATCTTTATCAATGTATGACCCAAGATTTTATTGAACACTTCAGCTATACCATTGGCTAGAGGGTGGTAAGGTGTAGTATTGTGGTGTACAATCATGAACTCAACCAAAAGAATGTAGACTATCTCATTAAGGAAATGAGTTCCTCAATCACTAGTCAAAATTAATAGACATACATACCTTTTAATAATATTATTCTAAACAAATATAGTAGTAATAGTGGCATTATAATCCTGGGTTGGCACTACTTCATCCAAATACGTGAGGTAATTAGTAGTGGTAATGGCATAGTGCACTCTAGTATGCCTACTCATTAGAGTAATGGGAAAAAAAATAAACAACCCATTTATCAAAGGGTTTATGAGCCCATATCGAGTGAAGGGACATAACATCCCTTCAATTTAGTTTACCCATGCATTGACATATATCATATTGGCATGTGTAAGCTTTGGCATCCTTAAATAGAGTAGGCTAACACGACCTAGTCAAAAGTAATTACCACATTGTATCATCACCAACCTAATATCCTCTAGTGACACCTTCATGAAGCTCCTAAATAAATTCAACATGCTCATGTTTCATGACATAATGATATAATACTTAATCCTATCCAAGCTTATAAAAGTTATCCCTAATGAGCTAGAAAGGAGCAACATAAATAACCAATTATTTTTCTCTTGAGTGTCAAGGTGGGATAGTATTGAACTATATTAAAAAAATTGTGATATCCTCTAATTTTTTGTGCATGCAAAGGACTTTAAAAAGTTGAATATTAGGTAGGTCATCCTCAAAGGTTCACATCAATTCACTAGATTCAACATATAAAAACTTTTTAGGTCTAAAATTAGCCTTACCCAATTTCACCATCATAGAAAATTGAAATTATTGAAAGAACACAATCCACCCACAAATATTTCCATGTAACAGCAAATTATTCATGAGATATTTCATTAATTTATGGTCTATAAATAAAATGAATAGGGTGGCCAAAAAATATGGACATAACTTTTGAAGTGCATATACCATAGAAAAGGCTTCATGTTCTTTAGTCGAGTAATTCTATTCAACTAGAGTGAGATTTTGATTGACAAAGTAAATAATATGATAAATATTTCCCTCACCAAGTTTAGTAAGGATAGTGTATACTACCATGCCTAAATTATGAATATTCACATGAAAGGGATTCATCTAGTCTAGAAACTAGAGAATGAGGGTAGTGATTAGCTTATTTTTTAGTGCAATAAATGCCTTATGGTGAGCATCTATCTATACAAAATAAGCATTCTATTTAGTAAGTTCCTCTAATGAGACTACAATCTTAGAATATACCTAAATGAACTTATGATAGTATCCCATGTGTCCTAGTAAGGCATGGATCTTGTGTTAGGTTGTTGACACTCTAAGGTGAAGAATGACTTCAATCTTGGCTAGATCCACTAAGAGTCCATAATGACAAATAACATGACCTAACTAAATTTCAAATGAGGTAAGAAAACACACATTTATATTCAAATAAATCTAAATTTGTTTGTAGTGTTTAATCATAAGGCAAATATTATCATAATGATCTTGTAATAAACCATAGACTATCTAATCATCCAATTACACTTGAAGGAATTTTTGAATAAAATCCTTGAAACCTTTAACCAAAATCTGAGAAAACATGGCTAGATCATTCTTCAACTTGAAGGGAATCATGTTGTAAGTGAACAAACCCCATTCATTTTAAAAGGTGGTCTTCATTTTGTCTTATTCTAAGATATAGACTTAATGATATCTATAAAACCATCAGTGAAGGTATAAATCTCACACCCAACAACTCCTTCTAAGATTTCCTTAGTGAAAGGCATCAAAAAAGGGTTGGTTATGAAATTATCATTTAGTATATGATAGTATATGCAAACATGAATGACATCCTTATTGATATTGGTTACCATGGGGATCACCCATCCAAACTCATCAATAGGAGTGATAAATCTAGCACACAACATACTATCAATCTTCTCCTTAACCTGAGCACACAAATTAGGATTCATATGATAAAGTATCTTTCTAATTGGTCAAGCACTCTATACTAAATTGATGTGCATCTTACCTAATGAATAATGCACTCCTTTCGTCCCAATGTAATTCCATGTAAAAATGTCTTGATACTCCTTTAATAATTCAAAAACCTTGGAAATCTCATTATCAGACCAATAATTCCCCATAATGGCCATCTTAGGTGTGTCCTCTATGCTAATATTATGTTGAATCTTCTAAAGTGTCTCTAAATATGGATTCTGGTCATTGTGTATGGTGTCTTAGAAATTTCATGATCCATACTTAGTATGTAAATACAAGTGATCAATGGACAGATCTGGAAAGTCATAAATAATACCTTCATCAACATAGTACATGACCTTTTATTCAGATTGTTGAATCTATTCCCTCAATGAAAAATCTAATTGAGATTAAATTGGTGAAGAATATGAAGCCTCTATATCATATTCTTGTAAAGTGGACAAGATATACTCATGCATGTCATGTATATGTCTTATGCAGTCTTCAACCAGTACTACATCACCTAAAATAGTTTGATGCATGGCTTGTAGGGTTAGGCATGAATCCGTTTGAGTAGATGATTAAGATAACACCAAAATCATATTACCTTGAAATACACTCCAATAATCCATATCCAATGATTGTTCTTGATGTACATACCATGATCTAGCCTAGGTGCATAGAGTACCATAGAATGTATGAACCCATAGATACTTACTCAAATATGTCTCATCCACATTCCACATGTTTTCTTAGGCCTCAAGATGAGGTTTTAGAGCACTAATTACATCATAAATTAATTTTCCATGAACACATTTATCATGATGAAAATGATAGTGCATAGAAACATGAATTAAATCCCAAGTGATAAAAATATGATGATGAGTTTCCAACCATCGAACAACTTTTTTATAAAAAATATGGACAATCAAATGCATCCATTCATATTCAAACACATATAAAGTTTCAACTGCTATAGATAATTTCAGACATCTATTTGACCATAAAATCTAGGAGCTTCATCTAACCACATGGGTAGTGCATCCATAATATGCCCATGAAGAAGGCAAACAAACTTATGGCATTTAGGATGCTTATGTGGAGCATCCCATCAACTACCAATAGAAACATAAATTCAGAAAGTAGGATCATACTCAGCATGATCCCAATAGTTAAAAACATTACTAGTAGTTTTAGAGAGAGATTGTGCATCCACCTAATGCAATATGCCATCCGAACTTGGATCAAGGCACTCTATTATATGAGTTGTGATATTATAGATATGATTAATGTCCTCATTAGTGTTAACTATCTCAACAAAAGGTCCTTGATCATGGCCTAAAGTTATTACAATGTGTTTATTGTCATTTTCAAAATTGGTGTATCAATTTTTGAATCTCAAGTTAGAATTATTTGTATAACACCAAGGTCAACCCAAAAGAGCTAGAAAATCATTAGCTTTATCTAACTCAACTACTTAAAACTCAACCTTTAAAATGACACCTAAAATGTCCACAGTGGTATCCTTGAAAACTCCTATGGGCAGTTCACAAGTATAATTAACCATGAACACATGAGGAGAGGGATACAAAGTAGGGCTCACCATATTTATCCAAGTATACCTAGTTATTAAACTCACCTTTATACCAATGTCAACTAGGATATCTTGAATGATCTAACCATAAATATCTACATTTACCAATATTTTTTATCACCCACTATACTAAGTTGGATGTGATCCTCTTTTCATTGTTCATGGTTTAACTGACAATATTCTATAGGATTTGATGCTTGATGACTTATAAAATTTCACAAAATGGGCATGATGTCTTCATCAAAAACTTTCTTTCATAACTCATGGAACTCATCACACACTGAGTCTTGAATATATGAAGCTTTCTACATTTTAGCATGCATAGCAATATCTCTATTCTTAAGGAACTAAATTTCACCTTATATCTCTTGCACCAAAGTCATTATGTCATCTAACACTTCCTTTTGTTGCTAATAATCTAGATGTCTATTCACATGAGGATCCTCCCATTGAACCTTATCAGTGGGTGAATTTGAAATAGACTGGGAAGGAGTACCACTTTGTGTAGTAGTATTTAATTTGGGACCAATTGGAGTAGTAGGTCATGGTCTCCATTAAGCATTTGGAGTCTTTTCAATTCATATCATTCCAACACCTTTTTCATTCTGCTCCTTGGTGATGGATATATATAAGTCTGGGCATTACTCTAGATGATGTTCATTATAAAAAAAATCACACTCGGGATAAAATGGGTAGTCATGTGATGCAGGAGCATCAATATGCTTGGAATTTATTTAACATTTTAGTTTGCTGCTATTTCCTTATTTTTTTTAAGTTTTCAAATTTGTCTATTTTCAAATAAAACAAAATCAATATCTTGAACTTGGCAGATTTTAAGTCTGTTAGGCAAACTGATTCTTCTATATTAGGAGAACTATTTTGTCCATCCTGGGAGGTTGTTATGAGATGCCCAGGATAGGATTAAGCGTCCAAGTTTAGAAATATGGTTTTGGTGTAGGAGGATTTTTATGAAAAATATGGGAGATATATATATATATATTTTGTATGTTGAAAATTAAAGAGTAGAGAGGGGCATAGTGAAAGGACGATCTGTAGTGCACAGATAAAAAAAGAAAATGCTAATGTATATCTTTTGGCAATAATAATAACATATGTGTTCTTCTTGAAAAAGATTGAATTGAGATCAGATTATGGAAGAGGCTGTGTGTTTGTAAATTGATTCTAGATCAAATTAATAAATGATTTTATAATTCGATGCACTTGTGACAAGCTTCCTGCTAAGATTCATATGATTACTGGGCATGTCAATCTTCCTTCCTGGGCGTAGCAAGTTTCTAGCTGGGTCGCATATGACATTTGCTCAGTCTTGGTAAGTATTCCTTTTGAATAGTCTTTGCATTTTAGTTATACTTACAAATGCATGCAACGGGATACACACAAGTAGAACACCTACTCTTTGGATGTGAGAACTTATTCTCCTTTCACACCTCTCATATAGTGTATGCATTTTGTTCCTCCTCTTACCAAAGCTACTTGCCCATTGTTTTTGTTTGAAATATATATATACAAAATTAGCCCTATTGTAAAGAGGACTGTATAGAAAAAAAGAAGAAGAAAAAAATCTACGGACTCTGTAGGCAAAAATCTATGAACTCTATAGGTGCAGATCTATAGACTATGCAGGCTTAAAAAAGAAACACAATCTACAGACTCTGCAGGTTTAAAAATTGAGTCCCTGAGTTTCAGTTTAGAGCTATGCATCATTTGGTATCAGATCACAAGGGATTGTGCACAATCTAAAGATCCAAGAGAAGAAGAACGTGACTTGTGAAGAAGAGGCAAGATGGATATGAGATTTAGGAATAGAGGTAGAGCTGGAGGAAGGAGACTTGGAGGACAGGTTGTATTGGCAGACGAGATTAGGAACCTGACAACTAGGCTATAAGACCTAGAGATGGCTCAAAGAAGAGGCACTAACATGGGTGAAGTCAGTGATGGAGAAGAGGAGCCACTAGAAGATGAATTGGTCATGGAAGAAGAAACAACTGAAGAGAGGTTGATCAAAGCCATTATGAAGGTGAACACGAAGCCAAAAATGGAGGTTCTAATGTATGAAGGCAATTTGAATGTGGAAGAATTAATTGATTGTATTAATGCATTAGACAAATACTTTGAGTATGAAGGAATTGAAGAAGATGATAAGAAATTCAAGTATGCCATGACAAGGCTAAAGAAACATGCATCCCTGTGGTGGGATGGAGTGCAAGAAGAAAGAAGGAGGAAAGGGAAGCCAAAGATTAGAAGCTGGGATAGAATGGTAGCAAAAATGAAAGGTAAGTTTATGCCTAAAGATTATCAAGTAAATCTTTTTAAGCAATTACAAAATTTGAAGCAAAAAGAGATGTTTGTGAAAGAGTACACTGAAGAGTTTTATAGGTTGACTATAAGATCAGGTCATATTGAGGATGACATAGAGAAGGTAGCTAGATACACCAATGGTTTAAAATTTGCCATTCAAGATGAAATTAGTCTTCTCATTCCTAAGATAGTTTAGGAGGCATATCAATTTACCTTGAAAGTTGAAGAGAAAATTGCAAAAAAAAACATCCTTCTCAAGAGGAAGGGGCAAATCCATCAGAGGTAGAGGAATTCAAAGAGGTAGAAGACAGCTGCAAACATCTCAAGAAGAGGCCAACATCTCACAAAGTTCAAGAGGCAACTATAAACCAAGAGGAAGAAGGTCATACCAAGGATATCAAAGAGGAAGAGGAAGATTCATGGGCAAATGCTTTAAGTGCAACAAGTATGCAGGACACAGGACATATGAGTGTCTAGAGAACCCTTCTATCAGCCATGAGAGGGGTGTACATGTGACCTAAGGGGAAAAACAAAATGCAGAAGTTGCAACAGCTTATGAGGATACTCCAAAATAAGGTGAGTCTCTTTTGATGAAAATAATTTTGTCAAAGCTAAATAAAGAAGTTTTATAACCACCTCAAAGGAAAACTTTATTTAGAACCACATGTAAAAGTAAGGGGAAATGCTGTAAGGTCATCATAGATAGTGGAAGTACTGACAATCTTGTGTCAACTGAGATGGTGGAGAAACTAGGCCTGAAGAAGGAGGTACATCCTACACCTTATCAAGTTTCTTGGCTAAAAAAAGGACACAAACTCCTGGTAAGTGAACAATGCAAAGTAGATATTCAGATAGGAACATATAAGGATCAGATTTTATGTGATGTCATGCCCATGGATGTATGTCATATTTTGCTTGGAAGGCCTTGGCAATTTGACAGGAAGGCCATGCATGATGGAAGGCAGAATACCTACATGTTTGAAAAGGATGGGATCAAGCATACACTCACACCATTGAACGAAGAGGTTGTTGTTGTTGTTGGATATAAATCCAAAGTATTGATAGTGAGTGGCAAAGAATGTCTACATCAAATGAAGAAAGAAGAGGTAAACTTTGTTGTAATTGGTAAGCCAAGGAGTGTAGTCACTAGTACTAAGTTGATTGATTTTCCATTAGAGATTCAAGATATGTTGAATGAGTAAATTGACATTGTGGTAGATGATTTACCTAATGAGTTACCACCATTGAGAAGTATTAGCCATCACATAGACTTGATTCCACGAGCAAATCTTCCAAACAAGGCTGCCTACAAGTTGACGCCAAAGGAAAATGAAGAGATCAAACACCAAGTTCAAGAGTTGTTAGACAAAGGATTGGTATGAGAGAGTTCAAGTCCTTGTGTTGTCCCCACATTGTTGAGTCCTAAGAAGGATGGGAGTTGGAGAATGTGTACAGACTCCAGAGCAATCAACAAGATTACCATCAGGGATAGATTTCCATTGCCTAGAATTGATGATCTACTTCATTGTTTAAGTGGAGCTACATATTTATCTAAGATAGAATTGAAAAGTCGTTACCATCAGATTAGGATAAGAGAAGGGGATGAATGGAAAATAGCCTTCAAGACCAATGATGGACTCTATGAGTGGTTAGTTATGCCATTTGGACTAACCAATGCACCAAGCACCTTCATGAGGCTGATGAATGAAGTGCTGAAGGAGTTCACTGGTAAGTTTGTGATAGTGTATTTGGATGATATTTTGGTGTTTAGTCAAACTAAGGAAGAACATTTGAAACATTTGAGGATGGTATTGAGTAAGCTACATGAAGAGAAATTGCTAATCAATGTCAAAAAGTGTAGTTTTCTGAAAATAGAGTTGATATATTTGGGTTTGTGATTTATAAAGAAGGATTGAAGATGGATAAGGAAAAGATTAAAGCTATAATTGAGTGGCCTACACCCAGGAGCACATATGAGGTAAGAAGCTTTCACGGTTTGGCTAGCTTCTATAGGAAATTCATAAGAAATTTTAGTGGAATTGTTGCTCCAATGATAGATATAATCAAGGTGATAAAAAGAGTTTTTGTTGGACTGAGGCTGCTGATAAGAGTTTCAAATTATTGAAAAATAAGGTAACTGAAGAACCAATTCTAACCTTACTTGATTTCAATAAGCTTTTTCAAGTAGAATGTGATGCTAGTGGATCTGCAATAGGTGTTGTTTTAAGCCAAGATGGGAAGCCTATAGTATACTTTAGTGAGAAGTTAAGTGATGCTAAGAAGAAGTATTCAGCTTATGATCAAGAATTCTATGCTCTTGTATAGGCTTTGAAGAAATGGAGGCATTATCTTTTGCCTAAAGAATTTGTTTTATTCACTGACAATTATGCTCTACAGTTCATTAGCAATCAGAATAAGTTGAATCAAAAGCATGTCAAATGGATTGAATTTTTACAAAGTTTCACATTCACTATTAAGCACAAGAAAGGACAATCTAACAAGGTTTCAGATGCTTTAAGCAGGAGAAATTTGATCATGCAGGAATCTCAAGTAAGTATTGTGGGATTTGAAGATTTGAAGGAGCTATATAAGGAAGATCCAGACTTCAAGGAACCATATGAAGCTTGCATGAATATAGTGGGGGTTGATAGAAGTCCTTGGATAGATTTCATGGTCCAAGAGGGTCTGCTGTATAGAGGCAGCCAGCTTTGCATTCCCAAGAGTTCCATGAGGGAGAATTTGTTGAAGGAAAAGCATAGTGGCAGCTTATCAGGACATTTTGGGCAGAACAAGACATTAGCACAATTGAGTGCTCACTACTATTGGCCAGGTATAAGTACTAATGTTAAGAATTTTTTTGAAAGGTGTAAAATATGCCAATATGCCAAGGGAAGCAGTCAAAACATAGGTTTGTACCAGCCACTACCCATTCCAAATAGGCCTTGGGATTCAATAAGCATGGATTTTGTACTTGGTTTGCCAAGAACTCAAAAAGGCCATGATTCCATATTTTTTGTGGTAGATAGGTTTTCAAAGATGGCTCATTTTATTCCATGTACCAAAACAAGTGATGCTACTCACATAGCTAATCTATTCTTTCAAGATGTTGTTAGATTGCATGGATTGCCTAGAAGCATTGTTTTTGATAGGGACACCAAATTTGTTGGGCACTTTTGGAGAACTTTATGGAAGAAAGTGGGTACACAATTGAGTTTCCGTTCAACCTACCACCCCCAAACTGACAGCCAAATAGAGGTTGTTAATAGGAGCTTGGGCAACATCTTGAGAAGCTTAGTACGTATGCATCCAAAACAATGGGATATTGTACTTGCACAAGCTGAATTTGCCTATAATGATTCTCCTAATAGAATTACAGGTTTGAATCCATTTCAAATCATGTATGGAATGCATCCAAGAGGTGTGTTTGAGTTAAGAAATCTAAGTAGCATGGAGACAAGGAGTGTTGATGCAGAAGAATTTGCCAATGCCATGCAAAATTTACATGAACAGGTAAAGAAGAAGCTTGAAGAAAACACCATCAAGTACAAGCTAAGGGAAAATCAAAAGAAAAGAGAGTTCAATTTCAGTGTTGGAGACTTTCTTCTTACTCACCTTAGAAAAGAGAGGTTTCCAAGAAAAGAATACAACAAGCTGAAGGTAAAGAAAATAGGACCATGCAAGGTAATAAGAAAGTTTTCAACTAATGCATATGAAATAGAATTGCCAAAAGGAATTGGAATTTCTCCAATTTTTAATGTTGCAGATCTATATCCATATAAAGATGAAGGGCAACCAGCCAAAGAAACTAAAACAAGAGTAGATGAAGTCATCCAATGGGAGAAACAACTGCCAAAGGAAGTGCCAAAGGAGATTGAAAGCATCTTAGACAAGAAAGTGGCTAAAAATACAAGGGATAAAGAATATTTCCAGTATCTAATTGAGTGGAAGAATCTACCAGCTGAAGATGCAACATGGTTAACTACCAATGACATCCATAAGCTGGGCACAAGTATAGAAGAAGTGATGCAAGAAAACAAGTAGTGAAGGATACTTCTTTTGCTCCTTGGAAGAATGATGCAGGAGCATCAATATGCTTGGAATTTATTTAACATTTTAGTTTCCCGCTATTTCCTTATTTTTTTTTAAGTTTTCAAATTTGTCTATTTTCAAATAAAACAAAATCAATATCTTGAACTTGGTGGATTTTAAGTCTGTTAGGCAAACTGATTCTTCTATATTAGGAGAACTGTTTTGTCCATCCTGGGAGGTTGTTATGAGATGCCTAGGATAGGATTAAGCATCCAAGTTTAGAAATATGGTTTTGGTGTAGGAGGATTTTCATGAAAAATAGGGGAGATATATATATATATATATTTTGTATGTTGAAAATTAAAGAGTAGAGAGGGGCGCAGTGAAAGGAGGATCTGCATTGCGTAGATAAAAAAAAGAAAATGCTAATGTATATCTTCTAGCTATAATAATAACATATGTGTTCTTCTTGAAAAAGATCGAATTGAGATCAGATTATGGAAGAGGTTGTGTGTTTGTAAATTGATTCTAGATCAAATTAATAAATGACTGTATAATTCAATGCACTTGTGACAAGCTTCCTGTCGAGATTCATATGATTACTGGGCGTGTCAATCTTCCTTCCTAGGCATAGCGAGTTTCTAGCTAGGTTGCATATGACATTTGATCGGTCTTGGTAAGTCTTCCTTTTGAATAGTCTTTGCATTTTAGTTATACTTGCAAATGCGTGCAGCGGGATACACACAAGCAGAACACCTACTCTTTTGGATGTGAGAACTTATTCTCCTTTCACACCTCTCATACAGTGTATGCATTTTGTTCCTCCTCTTACCAAAGCTACCTGCCCATTGTTTTTGTTTGAAATATATGTATACAAAATTAGCCCTGTTGTAAAGAGGACTGTATAGAAAAAAAAGAAGAAGAAAAAAATCTACGGACTCTGCAGGCACAGATCTACGGAATGTGCAGGCTTAAAAAAGAAAAACAATCTACGGACTCTGCAGGTTTGAAAATTGAGTCCCTGAGTTTCAGTTCAGAGCTATGCATCATCATGCTTATAATGTTCTAGATATCCACACTTGTAGTAAGTCTTAAGCAAAAAATGACCACATCTACATCTATGACCATGACATCTATAAGACTAGCCTACATAATTGTCCTAGTTTTTATAAACATAAGTCTAATGAGTACCACACATATGCCTCATGAATATCATTAATAATGTGGCAATCATTGGTATCATGAGTATATGCATCACATATTTTATTATATGAGGATTCATTTGATTGTGTAATACACTAAAGTAGGGGGAAATCTCTCACATCATGGTATTCTTGGAAAATCTCATAGGATTGCTTCACCACAACATGCAAATTCTTTCTAGGACAATTATTCCTATTATGATATTTAGTTTCATAATCAACATACCACAAATCATTTTGAGTATCATGAGTACTATTTGCAATGAGATTCTCCAACTTAGATGCTATAAAAAAAATTGGGATTCTATACAAGGACTAATGCCTATGTTTATACTTCTAATGGATTTAATGTGAAGAGCAACTTCCAAGGCTTTATGTGGGTTAGTGAAAGTATTCTAGGATAATTTTCACAATAAAGGAAGCAATAAGAATCCTATGAACTAGTGGGCATATTGAGTTTCATTTATCTAAATAATAGCTTGGAAAGAATCATTTTAAAATGTGCATCATACTCATGCACACTCTCAATGAGTTCTTGCTTAATATCCTTTAAGGTAGCATTGCTATATTGTTTAAACTCTAGGATATCATATTATTGGAGAAAGGTTGCCTTTAATTACTTGTATTTCACCATAGATTGTTGTAGATCAAATTTTGATACCATTTATGTATATGGTCTAAAATAGTATTGGTAAACTGAGTTTCTTTTCATTCAGTACAAGTAATGCAACATGTTATCTAGATAATTCCACACTTGTGAACATGTTTTTATACCTTTTACACACCATGATACTTAGGTAGATGGAGCATCATCTCATAATAAATTATGGGTAAATTGGGTGATCGCAATGGATCTTGTTATGATATACTTCTAGTCCCTCCTAGACCTTGTAGAGGAGATCCACCAATACCTCTTACATTGCCTTGAGATCCTCTAGTTGAACCACCACTGATACTACCTCCAACACCTCCTATAGAAATGGAATCACCCAATATGATGGTTGTATAAGTAATCTAATTAAATATGGAAGGGATGGTAATATGCCCACTAGCTAATGCTTGGTCCACTAGGCATTCCAAATTGAGCCATATGGTTGACTTATAACGAAAAAGAAATTGATAAAAAATTAATATCTTGGTCATGTTATTCAAAAGTATCTTAAATAGTTTCAATCTCTAACTTTACATTATTTGTATCCAAATTTCATAAATAACATTATCTAACACAAGGGCATGAACATGCACTATGGGTAGGGAACTGGGCATATCCATAATGGGTTATTCAGTCACTAATGATTAGCTTATGTCTCCCACAGATACTTGTGCTAGTGTTGGGTATAATAATATGGTTTGGGAGTCCTCATTATGCCTTTTTACCTCATTGTATATCCTCACAAAACTTCCTAATTCCTCCTAGGCCGTCTTTAGATCACTTTTAATCATAACCCTCTACCTAGCCTGATCATACTTGTGCTTATGCAAATCTTATTGACTAGATTCTATGCTAAACCAAGAATCTTATATCAAAGTGTGTCACTTCATTTCCCCACCAGCTACATTGATCATGTGAGAGAGAGTTTATCCATCCATGTGGAAGATTTCAAGTTTAGAATCAACTATAAGATTCTTAATATCAAAGAAAATTTCTTGAGATACATTTTGTGTGGCTTCCAGAGGAATTTAGATTGGGCTTAGTCTAGACAAGAGTATGTTAAGACCATGTATTCAAAAATAGATCTATTCAAGGTTTATTTCCACCAATATACACTACATGCATCCAAGGTGTTCCCAATATTTCGAAGGATGACTGATGCTTTACTGACCAGGAGATATTCCATCCATGGTTCCTTGAATGGTCATGAATGTCTATTAAAAGGAAAGCATATAAGTGATCTTATAGAAAGAAATCATCATAGAGTGAGTCATATAGGTTTTTTTATACCCATGTGTCTTTAGAAACTCTTGGTTCAAGATACTATAATGTAAAATTGTCTTCTATAGTAGTAACCCATCATTCCACATTTTCTAGAGATAGTTATTTAAGCATCTTCCCATCATCATGAAAATAAATGCTATGGGTCCTAGAAATAAAACTAAAATTTTGGGATGTTTTCATTTAGTCTAGCATATCTTTTCTCTAGTTGTGAATTTAATAAAACGAGATTTCCAATGAGCTAGCATGATGTCATATCACTTAAGAAAAGGTTATTGCATGCTCACTCAAAGCACACAACTTAAGAGTAGTTCTAGTTAGTTATATCACACAAAGGTGTGTTAATTTACTTTTGTAAGCTGTCATAAACTAGTAACAAAATAGTATTAACTCCATTATAATTAATAATATATTACAAAGTATTTCATTAATGTAATCTTCCTTTCATTACATTTATAAGCTATGTCAAGAATATAATGATTCAAGAATTATAATGATCAAAAACTCATCAACAACAATACTAAGTCAAACAAGGGGATATTTATACATGGTTCAACCCAACCATTGAGTTACATATATAAATAAAATATGACTCTCCAATGACCATTAACTTAAATGAGTCATGGGAAGTTATTTACAATGAATTCCCAAAGACTTGGGACTAATTACCCCTATATTATCTCTATAATAGATCTTCATCTCCAAGTGTCTATATTCCTATGGGTTAGTACTAAATTTATGATTTAATTATTATTCTTTTATATTCATGTGAACCACTCCCTAATCATCTCTACTTTTCATACATTTCCTAAGTCTTTGGCTGTTATGCAAGTCTTATGTTCTCAAGTTATCTGTGTATCAGGTTTCTTTGTTCCACGTGAATTTCTTATTTCAAACCATGGTCTTCTTCACCATGGTATTTTGTGCCATGGTCTTATATGCCTTGTCTATTTCTAAAATATGTTTTACACAAATAAGCATTTATTTATACCATTTGGTATCATTGATGAATTATGATTTTATTAACTATTATCCATTGATGTACATAATTACCCATTTCTTTCATATAATAAACTTCAAAAATCATAATGTTAGATTCATTATCATTTTTTTATTAGGTGTTTTTAATGTTTTCTTCACCAAAAGATCCATCTAAAAGTGGATCCATAAAATGTAAAATGGGGAATCAATTTTTATCAACATATTGCTATAGAAAATACTTATCACATAATATTATAGATACTTTCAATACATGGTGATCATGAAGTTGTGACTGATATATTAGTTTCATTTGTAGAGTATGACAAAAACAATGCATTATTCATAAATTTTAGTATCCCATCCACATTGATAATAATGTCAAAATGGTCAAAAAAATATGAAAAAAGTGTTCAATCACCTAAAGTGTCATAAAATGATACAAAATGAGTATTAATACAAGTTCTTTTTTGTGATGTCAAATTAGTGGTTACATTTTAATTGAATTTTATTCATGTCATACACACCCTATTATTGTGGAGAGTAACCATTCTTTACAGTTTATTGTGAAAACAATTGGAAATATCAATGAGGTTGTAGTCTATACATGGCCAATGTTTTTAATACATTCCAATGAAAATATAATTTAATTCACCATACACAAAAACTTAGTTAATGGGAAAAAAATAGATTTAAATTTCAAAATTTTCATCATTGCATTTCCTCTTGGGTGCATGTATAATTGTCATGGGACGTGCACCAAGTTTATATTTTCCATCATTATTATGAAATAAATACTAGGATTTATGTGACCCATATTGAGATGTAAAAATTCATGTGATATTAATAATAATTTTCACATTAATCAAGATAGAACATTATAATTAAAACTGTATATTTTTTATAAATAATTTTATAGGGGGTTTTAATATAGTAATTTCTTAGTGTTTTTTAATTATACTTAGTAATGGCTTGGATTAATTGCTTAATTTTTTATATCATTGAATACCACCAAAAAAATTCAAAAACCTCATCTCTTTATATCATTGTTTATGTGCACATAATATTCCATACTAGAAAATCCGTGTGTATAAATGTGTAAATAATAAAGGTAATTCCAAGTTTGGTAGATTCTTAAATAATTTTGAAAAACCAAAATGCAAGAGATATCTATTATAATGTGAAAACCCTTGTATGAGTACATATACTTTTAATGTGTCAGAGAATACACTAATGTATATATGCTTTATTTAGAAATTAATATAAAATTAAATTCATAAAAAATACAAACAACACTTCAATATAAATGATAGCTCACTAAATTCTTAAAAATGTGTTTTATTTAACAATGTATATAATATAATAAAAATATAGTATATATGCTTTTTTTAAAAATAGGTAATTATCAATATCTTAACCTAAAATTTTGGGAAATCAATTTCATGCCATTGTTTCATGACATACATATAATTACACATTTCCAATTATAAGTTTTCTGGTATTTTTGGTATCTATATGGTAATAGGTTTGCACCAAAATCCAATTATGTCAACATTTATTGCTAATCTTTAATTGAAAATATTCTTTCATGATGTTTTTTAATTTCTATTACATTGAGTGTAGAATTAAAAATCTTAGATGTAATGGAAATAAGAAATAAACGATTTTTTTGGGACTTATATGCTTGTAGGTAATGAATGGGAGATGTAATACCTTTTATTATTCAAAATTTTATGGTTGTTTGTTGCCTGATTTTTATTCAAATCCAGTTCATCCATAATGTTTGGCTAGACATTTTTATTTCTTAGCCAACAAAATTCTCATTAACAACCATTTCCTCTACCCTTTTAAATATATTATCTTAATTTTTCTTCAACCATTCCTTCTTTTTCTTTGAAACTTGTTTATTATACTTCATCACCTGAAATGTTTCTATTTCATGTAAATATTATGCCTTTAATATAACTATGATATAATTGAAAACCATTATTGAATAAAAAATATGTAGTCCAACGCACTCATTTTCAAATTTTAGAGTGTGTATATTTTATTATAGACGAGATATGTAGTTATGACCTCTAATTCTCAAAATTCCTTTCCATTTTTAGAAATTTATATAGTGGCCACTTTATTTTCAAGATCATATATGTAATCTCAGTCCTTTTAAGCAATTTAATATTCATTCCAACCACTAAAGTTCCCAAACTATTTTTTAGCTCAGATATGTAATTATAAATCTCTTCTCCAACTTCATCCTATTTATCTTTAGTTTATAAAGTGTATATTTTATAAATAAGGTTATTATAAAATAGTTTAAATAACAAATATGTTTTTATTTTATGTATGTAATCCTATTAATAATATATTATATTTTCAATCATAACCTTTTTTTATCTAAAACTTTATACTAGGGGCATAATATTTTTATAAGTATTAACAAGTTTGATAACTCATAAACTATCCAAGTACATACATAAATACACCCCCTAAGCCCTCCTCCCACCTTCCCCCGCGCCCCCCCCCCCCCCGCCCCCCCCAATGTTAGTTTGTTTTCATCTATATACCTTTTCCCCACTATTCAAAGTTGATGGTGATATAGAAGATGTGAAACTTATGAACATATTTTAAACAATACTAAAATATAAAGAGAATATACCAAAAATAAAATGGAAGATAACTATATTGAATTATTGTTGACCATTTTTGCCCAATAGGCCAAAATCAGTCCCCTTCTTCCCTTGCTATTCAGAGCTAGTCAATTTCGGGTTACACTAGTTCATCGAGCTTTAGTTCATCACTCAAGTTTAATGCCATGGTTCATCACTTGGTTCAACTCAGTTGGTTCAACACTTCAGCTTTAGTTTAATCGGCTAGTTCAGCGCTTAGTTCATCATCAAAGTTCAACAAAAAGTTCAGTACAAGGTTCATCGGCAAGTTCAAGCGGCTTCAGGTTCAACATTTGGTTCAACCACTTGGATCAATGCGTAGTGTTGAACCGTTGAACTGGTTTAATGAGTGGTTCAAGCAAATGGTTCAATGGGTTGGTTCAATGAGGCGTCCCAAAGCCGAAGGGCAAGTGCCCTTGCAGAGGGCTAGAAGCTTTTCAAAGGCAGCCGAAGGGGCAAATTTTTTAACAATTCATCCAAGGCATAATTCTTTGGACTTTTGTTCGAAGGAATTCCTTCAGACAAAAAGTCTGAAGGAATTCAGAGGAAGGGCGCTAGCATAAAGAAAAGCCAAAGAGCATGAAAAGAAAGGACAAGGAACTGAGACAATTCTCACAGACTTTTTGTCTATGGGAAAATTGTCTATAAAAAATGTCTATGGGAAAAAAGCCCACAGAAAAGGCCTAATGAATTTTACCAAGGATAGTGACATCCCAAAAACTATCAAATTTAAGCACATGAATTAGCTATTAGGTTTTTAAGTGATGATAGGTGTGCAAATGTCAAATTTTACAATAGGAAAGCCAGAGCATGGAAGGCACAAAGTGGCAATCATGGAAGACTTTGACAATATTTTTAGGAGCAGTAGAATGTGCCACGTGTCCCTTGCAAGGCTCAGTGGAAGTTGACAAGTGTCAACATTTGTGGGTTTCTCATTTTGCTTCATTATTTAAAGAGAAGACCGTGGTAAGCCTGAATGAGTTACTAAGAGCTATGCATAGCATGCCAAGTGTCAACATCTATGAGAACCAAAGAAGGGGCCAAAATGGGTAGCTAAAGGCTCTACAAAAGTGGCCACGTGTTGTCTTCCACAAAAATCTAAAAATTCTCTACATAACCCTCAAGGGACCCTCAAAGGTGAGTGGATGCCACCACATGTCCTCACCCGTCTCAGCAGAGTGTGACAAGTGTTTGCATCTGAAGCCTCAAGTCTCTCTTAAGCTTCAATGGTAGGTTTCTCTCAAAGTAAGCAGAAGTGGCCATGTGTCAACTTCTGCTTGACTCTTAAAAGACCCTATAAGTTAAGTGGATGCTGCCACGTATCCCATCATCAACTCTATAGAAGCTACCACGTGTCAACATCTATATTTTAAAGTGTCTTCTAAGTGTCCAAGCAATAGACTACAACACATGTTAGAAGTGGATGCACTCTTAGCTAAGAGCCAAAGGAGTAGTAGAAGGAGCCAGAGGAGACAAAGTAGCCAAGCGCAAAAATAGACAAAGTAATCCAAGTGCCATGGGAAAGTGTTGACTCAAGGAGTTATTCTAGTGGTTGACACATTACCTACCATGCGATCATCAAGAGGCATAAATAGTAAACAATGTGACCCATTTTTCCTCATTTTGCATTGATCAGTAGATAAATGGCATGGCCCATAATTTTGAATCATGACAGGGGCCGACACAACATTATCTTCAAGTGGCTTCCTCTTCCCAATGCTCAGAAGGCACATGGGTCACTTGTAAAAGGGTGCCAAAATGGCCTTTTTCTTCCTCTATAAATTGTAAGTTTATCATTTTTGAGAAGGGATCCATTCTCTCAGCCTTAAGGCAAAACTCTGCCCAAAAATATCTTGGGCTTGTACGGCATAGCTGCCAAATTTTACCTTGAATCAAGACTTAGCTTTTTTACCTTCATCTAGACTTGCACTTTAAAGTATATGTCTATTTTCTTCTTTTGTGTTAAGTCATTGTCTTTCATGCTTTCACAGATTGATCACAACATGTCCAGTGCATTGTGAAGTCTCCTTTTTGTATGTCTACTAGAAGTGTCTACAAGGGAATATAGGTGCCTATGAATAGGCTATCAAAGTGTGTCTCAGAACACCTTTGCTAGTTCCTTCATCCCTGTACTTCGACAGACCCCTAGCTAACTATTGTAGAAGAGCTTCCCACTTCAAATGAAGTATATGGGCATTTCTTCCTGGTGAAAAGTATATATTTGGGATAGGTGGGTCACATTTTTTGGTGTATCACCTTTTCATTTTTAGGCTTAGGTTCTATTTTTAGATCTCTCTCTCCCTTTTCATCCCCCCTTTTTTCATTTTAGTTGTTAGTAGTAGGAGAAATCAAGGCCTAACAGATACATTAGAGGTAGCTATCCCTCATCTAGAGACTCTCCCCTCTAGCTTCACCAATCCCATAGGTGAGAGGGGAGTTTCCATTGTTGCATGTGGAAAGGCAGGAGCTCAACCTCCTACCCTAGGTGTAATCCACTATGTCAACAGTTTTTGGCATGCCCAGTGGGACCAACTAGGACAAGTTTTGTCCAAAGAGTTGAAGAATTTTTGGTGTGTTCTTCAACTAACTAGCCTTTAGAGGCTTTTGCATCAACACCAATGGCAATTTTGAGCTGAATCAGTTGGTTAAATAGCCTAGTGCCATCAAAAATCATGTTTTTGTATGTATAATTCTTTTGCAAAAAATCATGGTCCTTGTATTCCTTCATATGACTATGATCAAGCTCCAGATGTTTAGAGAATCCCCTCAATTAGCTCTCTTAGTTTCCCTTCAATGATAAGGGAGGTGGCACTGGAGTTTGAGAAGCAGACAATGGAAATAGATAGACTAGATGAGTAGTATGGTTATCTGTAGGAGCTGATGTATAAAGAGGCGTGTTTGTTCAAGCAAGATCAGGCCTTCCAATCCATGGAGGAGGAGGTAGCAAAATGGAGGAATCCATTCATTCAAGGCAGTCAACCTTACATGCCCCCTCTTATCCTAAAGAAAGCCCCCTCTTGTGTGCCAAATCATTTCTATCAGATGGAACTTACTCATTCTGATGCATCTGATGCTTCAATCGATCCTACTTCTAATCATGTATGCCTAGCTTTCCAGCATGCCTTTTTTCAGACAACTATCCTTGTACATGAGTAGACACTCCCAAATCTTCCCCAACCTCCTTAAGTCTTTCAACATGATCTCCAAATTCATATCTAGAAGAAGGAACATCATGAACCAGCTCAGGACCTTGAAGAGGATAAAGTTGCTACCTGTTCATAGGAGCAAGATTCCAATCCCAAGATCATGAGTTGGAAGCAAACAGTGGAACCTTGGAGCAAAAAAGAAGAGGAGAGGAAGGGTTTTTCTCAAAACCTTGAAGAAGATGAGGCTACTATTACTCATGATAATGTTGGTGACCTCCAAGAAAGGCTCTTCCAGGAGGATATGGCCAGGAGAATTGCAGAGTTAGAATCTAGAGAGAGATTCCTCAATCAATGTGTGATGGATGATTCAGATCCAATGGCACATTATATGTTTAAACACACCCCATCTACACATCCCTAAGAGAGCTATCAAGCCACACCTAATATTGATGAAGTGCTAGCCAAGTGGAAGGAGGAGAATCATTCAATTCTAGCTCAAGGACTGCCTCCTCTTCCACATGTTTTTTCCACTTCACCCCTTCTCAAGGAGGAACCTGTTCTACAGGAGGTGAGTGAGGAGCAAAAGATCCAATCTACAGTCTCCCAAGAGACTATCGTGAGTGATAATGAAGAAGGAATCATCATTGATTCTCCTTGTGAAGAGCTCATCGGCAATGGAGAAGACACAGGGCATGCATACATGCGGATGTTACAATAGTACGAGGAGGAACTTAAGCATGGTGAGCTCTCTCCCCTTTTGTTTGATGAACTTCCTTATTGTTTTAATAAGGAGGATTGCTACATCGAGGAGCCTGAGTTGGAGGAGGATCAAGAAAATATCTTTGAAAATCTAGAGATCCTGATCTTTGAGGAGGAAAAAGAGAGGTTTGTCTTCCTTGAGGAAGGCCTTGAAGAAGAAAGCTTTAAACATAGAGGTGATGTTCTATTGGATGTACAATCATTTTGTATTTCCATTTTAGACATCACAACTGTCACCCTTGTTCAAGAAGGCCAAGAGGAAGCAGAGGATGAGTTTGACATGGCCTTCAATGAAGTAGAAGGAAAAGGGTCAGACCATGATGCATTGCATAGGGACTATAAAAATTAAAGGGCTTATGGTGATGAGCTAGCAGCCATAGATTTCTTGGTGATATCCACCATCATGAAGGACCAACATTTAACAAGCTTTCAGGAATAAAAGGAATACATGTATGTTGGAATAATGTTTGAATCTGATCCACTCGAATATCGGTGAAGCAAGGTGACAAGCAAAAGGAGTAGGTCACCAAATCTCCTTTTCATTCAGCCACTTGTCTGGCACCATAAGTCTTCTTGCCAAGGAGGGGACTTAAGAAGTTTTCTCTTTGATCTAGGAGGGAAGTAAATGCACCTAGTTAGTTGTACATAATATTTTGCTTTTAGTTGTCTTTCTTGCTTTTCCTAAGTGTAGTTTGCACATGTAGTGTTTTTAGCCTTGTGTGTGTTTTCCTTTGTGTGTGGGGTAAAAGGCTTCATGTTTGATTCTGGGATCCCTCAAGGTAGTGGCTAACTCTTTCATAGCTACATTTGACTCTGTGCCCAATGGAATAAAAGGCAATTGGTCTCTATGCATAGCAGGCATGCTTCCCCTAGGAGTCACCAATTTGTTGACCATTTTTTCCTAATAGGCTAAAATCGGTTCCCTTCTTCCCTTGCTATTTGAAGCTAGTCAATTTTAGGTTATACGAGTTCATCGAGATTCAATTCATCACTTAAGTTTAATGCCATGGTTCATCACTTGGTTCAACTCAATTGGTTCAACACTTTAGCTTTGGTTCAATCGGCTAGTTTAGCACTTAGTTCATCAGCAAAGTTCAACAAAAAGTTTAGTGCAAGGTTCATCAGCAAGTTCAAGCAGCTTCAGGTTCAACATTTGGTTTAACCACTTGGCTCCACATGCAGTGTTGAACCATTGAACTGGTTCAACAAGTGGTTCAAGTGAATGGTTCAATGGGTTGGTTCAATGAGGCATCCCAAAGCCGAAGGGCAGGTGCCCTTCCGGAGGGCAAGAAACTTTTCAAAGGCAGCTGAAGGGGCAAATTTTTCAAAAATTTGTCCAAGGCATAATTCTTAAAACTTTTGTCTGAAGGAATTCTTTTAGACAAAAAGTTTGAAGGAATTCAGAAGAAGGGTGCCAACATAAATAAAAGCCAAAGAGCACGAAAGGAAAGGACAAGGCACTGAGACAATTCTCACAGACTTTTTTCTATAGGAAAATTGTCTGCAAAAAATGTCTGTGAGAAAAAATCCCACAAAAAAGGCCCAACAAATTTTTCCAAAGACGGTGATGTCCCAAAAACTATCAAATTTAAGCACGCGAATTAGCCGTTGGGTTTTCAAGTGATGACAAGTGTACAAATGTCAAATTTTACACCAGGAAAGCTAGAGCATGGAAGGCACTAGGTGGTAACCGTGAAAGACTTTGACAAGATTTTTAGGAGTAGTGGAACATGCCACGTGTCCCTTGCAAGGATCGATAGAAGCTGACAAGTGTTAACATCTATGGGTTTCTTCTTTTGCTTCATTATTCAAAGAGAAGACTATGGTAAGGCTGAATGAGTTGCTAAGAGCTATGCAAAGCATGCCAAGTGTCAGCATCTATGAGAACCAAAGAAGGGGCATGAATGAGTAACTAAAGGCTCTACAGAAGTGGCCACGTGTTGCCTTTCACAAAAATCTCAAAATGCTCTATGTAACCCTGAAGGGACCCTCAAAGGTGAGCAGATGCCACCACATGTCCTTGCCCATCTCATTGGAGTGTGGCAAGTGTCTGCATTTGAAGCCTCAGGTCTCTCTTAAGCTTTAACAATAGGTTTCTCTCAAAGTAAATAGAAGTGGCCACATGTCAACTTTTGCCTGACTCTCAAAAGACCCTCTAAGTTAAGTGGATGCTACCACGTATCCCATCATTAGCTCTATAAAAGCCACCATGTGTCAATGTCTGTGTTTCAAAGTGTCTTCTAAGTATCTAAGCAAAAAATTTCAATACATGTCAAAAGTGTATGCACTCTCAGTTAAGAGCTAAAGGAGTAGTAGAAGGAGCCAGAGGAGACAAAGTATCCAAGTGCAAAAGTAGACAAAGTAATCCAAGTGGTGTGGGAAAGTGTCGACTCAAGGAGTTATTCTAGTGGTTGACATAGTACCTACCATGCAATCATTAAGAGGCATAAATAGTGAACGATGTGACCCATTTTTCTTCATTTTGCTTTGATGAGCAAACAAACAGTGTGGCCCATAATTTTAAATCATGACAGGGGCTGACACAACATTATCTTCAAGCGGCTTCCTCTTTCTAATGCTCAGAAGGCACATGGGTCACTTGTAAAAGGGTGCCAAAATGGCCTTTTTATTCCTCTATAAATTGTAAATTTCTCATTTTTGAGAAGGGATCCATTCTCTTAGCCTTAAGGCAAAACTCTACCTAAAAATCTCTTAGCCTTGTAAGGCATAGCTGCTAGATTTTACCTTAAATTAGGACTTAGCTTTTTTACCTCCATCTGGACTTGCACTTTAAAGTATATGTCTATTTTCTTCATTTGTGTTAATTCATTGTCTTTCATGCTTTCACAGATTGATCACAGCATGTCCAGTGCATTGTGAAGTCTCCTTTCTATAGGTCTGCCAGAAGTGTCTACAGGGGAATATAGGTGCCTGTGAATAGGCTGTCAAAGTGTGTCCTAGAACACCTTTGCTAGTTTCTTCATCCCTGTACTTCCACAGACCCTTAGCTGACTATTGTAGAAGAGCTTCCTACTTTAGATGAATTATATGGGTGTTTCTTCTTGGTGAAAAGTGTATATTCAGGCTGGGTGGGTCACATTTTTTGGTGTATCACCTTTTCATTTTTAGGCTTAGGTTTTGTTTTCAGCATCTCTCTCTCCCTTTTCATCCCCCACTTTTTTCATTTTAGCTGTTAGCAGTAGGAGAAATTAGGGCCTAACAGATACATTAGAGGGAGCTAGCCCTCATCTAGAGACTCTCCCCTTTAGCTTCGCTAGTCCCACAAGTGAGAGGGGAGTTTCCATTGTTGCATGTGGAAAGGCAGGAGCTCAGCCTCCTACCCCAGGTGCAATCCACTGTGTCAACAATTATAATAGAGAAAAATTATATTACAATATTATTGGCCTATTTGAGGGGTAAACCACTATTAATTAGGCTCAATGAAATATAATTATTTAATGTACATACAATAGTCTATGATCCTAATTTACAATAATTGTATTATATCCAACCATTACTTCTAATTTCTATGGGATTATCATAAATAGCTCAAGGGATGAATTTCAAGGAATATGCAATTTTAGACTTTATTGATAACAATGATTAAAATAAAATATTAGGAAGAGGGAGTCCCAACATGTCCATCCCATTAAAAATATTTTCCTTTAAATTTCATGTTGATGTGGGTTTTATGCACATTATGGAACCTTATGAGTTATCCTCCTACATTTTAGTATCAATGAAAAATTATTCACTCCAAGATGTATAAGTTGTAGGGTATTCAATTTTGTAAATAACATGTTAGTAGAATAACAGTGAGTGGAGAAATTATTTACCATGGATGGTATAGATATAGATGAATATAAATATAATTGAGATGGCTGGTCTGATTATAGATATAACCTAAGGTGTGTCTAATCAAAATAAACTCAAAAAAATAAGGATAGGTAAGGTAGGAATGAAGGCCTATGGACTAAACAATATGAAACCTTTCTAAATTATCTCTTGAACTAGGGGTTGGATAAGTAATTAGGAACCAATGTATGATTTAAGATACTATAAGCAAACCAAAAATAAAACACAATTAGGATTCCAAGAAAATAATAATATAATAAACTTAAGAATATATAATCAAAGGTTGTTGTGGTTTCAAGATTACATTATCACAATTACAAAGGGAGATTATGATTAATACACAAAAGTCATTCAAATTAACAGTAAAACAATATGAATAAATGTATTCTAAATATAACTCATTCAAAACAAAGAGATTAAGATACCATAGTGACATAAATTCTTAGAAGATTCATAGGTTTGAGAAGAATCAGATTTACACATCAAGTCTAATTGTAGAACAATCAATATAATTTACTTTTGATCTTAATAGCCAAAATTTTCCTTCATTTATAATAGGGATGATAAAAATATATATAATATTAGGATGGGGATGACACATATCTAAAGTAAATTCTAACTTTACATTTTTCAAAAATAGAACTATGTGTCAAAATTTGTGCAGGGCGTGCATGCTTACAATGTGATTATAAATAATCTTTTTCTCAAATAATTCAAAATAATAGGGGCCCAAAACAAAATCATGTTAAAATTATAATATGAACTTGAATACAAATCAAAATATGATGTTATGTTACTATGACGTGGACTTTACATTCTTAATGAGGTAGATGTAACTATAGTTATAACTTGAGTTATAACATGAGCTAACACTATTATAGTAGATAATATTGGAAGTAGCACATATGCATGTCCAATTTGTGGTTTTACCAATGCATACTTTTGGTATTAAACTTATGTGCCCTAGTGATGTGCCAATTATACTTAAGTTGGCTACTTTGTTACCTCCATATGTAAATACAAGGCATGGCTAGCCTGGAAATCAATATCAATAGTTTCAAAATCTAGCAAAGATATTTTTTACAACTACGGGAGCTTGTCCATTAAATTATTATGTGTGTTCAATAAAAATTTAATCTCTACATGAAGTGTATATTTTATTATAATTCTATCCCTATAAAATTCACTAAATGTATGATTTATTCATTGGTTTAGTAAATCATTCTTCCAATTTCATCTCGATAGTTATCGACTACATCTTGGAGGATATTCTTAAAAAATGGGATTACAAACCAATAACCCAAGAGGAGTGATAACATAAATTACACTCAATTCCTTTAAAATAGTTATTAATTCTCTCTCCTAATTTATAAATTATTTTATTAGAGATCACATCTCTTGGCATCAATCAAGAAAGCTATCTATTTTGCAATAACATAGTTTTGAGCCCATGCAACCTATATTTTTGTTATTAGGTTAGGTTAAAATGGGAATATGCCTTATTTACTTTATCATAGATTATGAATTGAATATAACCATCCATATCCTTTATTTTATTAAATAATTTTTATATATCTACCCACATAGGGTGGGATGTATCTTTTGTAAATATTAGTAATTGAATGATGTCATAAAATTTTTTAGATACACTCTGTACATTGTCAATAATCAATTTTTTAGCCTAGATAATTATCTTCTCTTAGGACCTTTGCACACACTATTCATATTTAATAAACATAAATTTTATTACTTCCCTATTAGCATCTATAAAATTATGGGGATCTTCCCTATATCAATCTGGGTCTGAGGGTTTTATTTTTCTCTTTTTTACCATATAATATATATCTTCTCTTTGTTCTAATTCAACATGTTCTCCCTCTACAACCATATTCTTCCTATTGATCTTTCTAAAGGTATTTATTTACCTATCAAAATGGAACTTGAATATGAGTTACTCAATAATCACTAGGTGTTTCTTTCCCACCTCTTCTTATTATAGATGCTAGATCAATGAAGGAACACTTAGTACAACTTTTTGCTTGGTTTTTTCTATGACTATGTGGATAAAATAAGGATATTATCTTGGGGGGTTCATTAATATAGGGTAATATGTCCCTAATATATGGAATAGAGGTATATCTTTCCTCCATCTTATCACTTGTTTTTATGCTAGTGTATCAATGATGTACTAATTTTTTCCTATAATATTATACACTAAAACCATAGGGAAATATATTTGATAAACTTTATCAATGTGCATTCCTATCTGTATAGATAATATGGGATGTGTATCCAATGCAATAAAATTAGAAGTGGATACTATACTTTCAAAATGCACCTTTGATGTCCCAAGATACTAGGGACTAAATCCACTAAAAAATGAATATGTCATTAGGTGATAAGTATATTTTGTAAATAAATTATGACCGATGTATATAAAACTCCATTATTAAAAACACTAATAAGAGGACTCCTAGGAAAATAAAGTAGCACTAGAAAAAATGGTATTATAGATACCTAGTGCTTATTTATTGGGATTAAAGAATACAAAGAATGGGTAGTTCTTTCCACATCAATTGCAATAAAAATAATTGAATAACTAAAGAATGGGTAATTTGTGTTATTAAAATTTGGGAGTAAATAAATAGGTAAATTATTATTTTATTTGTCATGGTAGTAATTTTAAATGGAGATAATGGCGGGTATAGTTGATGATGGCCCCTACCCTAAGGTGTGAATTTTTTACTCTATTTCACCTTCCATGTCTCCCTCTTTGACTCAAAATAACTCGATGGCCACTTAGTTAACATGTCATTGATCAAATTATTCAAATTTCACTAGTATCTTAGTCCTTTTATATTGAGTACTTTCTTCAAATAACCACTCATCTTATTCATCTTCCTCTATTATTTATTTAAATGATTCAGTTTCATCACTATCTATGTTGTAAACCCATTCTTATTTGGTTGCCCATTTCTTATTCTCTTCTTAACTATCACATATTTCAATTGGATCTAATATTTTTTAATCTCTTATTTTATCCTATACTCCCATAAGAATCTATACATGTCTCTCCTTCTCTTCCTTATTATGGGGTGAGACTAGAGGAAGCTTGGGCATTCACCTATATGTGATTGAAATTTTAAAAGTAATGGTTGATAGCCCTATATAAGGTGGAATGGGATATGAAGGTATTATATTGGTATAATGTGGTAATGAAGTGAGATTAACCACTAGATAAAATATGGGAGGTGAAGGTGGAAATTTTGTTGTAATATGTGGTGACCCAGGAGGATAAATAAATCAGGAAGACTTAATTGTTATACTATAGTTATGGGAGGTAGAGGTATGATATAAAATATCCCAAATATTTTATTAGGACATGTATGTCCCTCCACATTAGAGGTACATTGAGGATAAGAAACAATAATTGAATGTGCATGGGTAGTCTCAACTATGTGTTCAACATTGACCTCCCTAGATGGAGAACCTCATGAATAGGTAGAAAAACCCATTTTTCACTTTTAGTCCAAATATTTTTCAATAATGTTGGGATCATATTAAATCCTTTCTGCTATAGTCATATCTAATTTTATTTATGGAGGGAGCCCATGAATAGGTGGAGAAACTATTTGTCTACTTTCAATCATCTTATCATCTCAATTAGCAATGGTGGGATCATATTGGATTTTTTTGTGATTTAATAATTGACATGTTTACCCTATGCATCCTTATAGTAACCTTGATGTCATCTTCTACATTCATGAATACACTATCATGACTATAAAAGTGATGCCCATAGTTTATTTTCACCTTCCTCTCATATTTATTTATATGTTCCCTAAAATTTATTTTGGGGTCCCAATGTCTAAATGGTGCCCATTTAAATCCATAATAAACCCCAATTTTTACCACTGACTGAAAGTGTTCCCAAATTATTTATTGTATTCATCCAATACTTAAAGTGGTTGGGTGAATAACTGATTACTTATCCATTTGGATCTCAAAATCAACACTATCAGCTAATTGAGCAACAATTTCATAATCAACTAATTTTTTAAGAACAATCGATAGTAAATATAAAGGGTGTGTCTTTATTCCCTCTATTTTGATTATAGTGCACTCTAGATAGAACTAGTAATCACCTAGTTTTTAAATAATTTATGAAGTATGACAACCTAGGCATGTTATTCTCATATATGTCCTAGTACACCATAAGATAAAAGGTCTATGTTAACCTTTTTATTTGCTTCCTAAACCTATGAACATGGAGGAAATTAAAATATTCACAAATCTTGTTCTTTGGATACTATGTAGATGGTTGATAGGGTTCATAAATTGAATGTATTATCACAGTCATAACATCTACTAGATAAGACATCATGTAGAAGTTACCATTGGTAAGCCCCTTGGATTTGTGATTCATTGAATAAAATTAGATTTGATTATATCCCCTAGGGTGATGATTTTTATATAATTTGGGATGATATCTAAATTCTTCAAAATCCATATATTCTATTTAAAACCATAAGAATGTTTACCCCTAGTCTGAAGGTATCTATTGGAATAATATAAATAGGGATTTGAATTAAAACTCTACTAGGGTTTCCAACCCATTCTTGTAATTTGTTATGGATTTTGTTTTTAAGGGTCCATGAAGTGACCACATCATGCCTATAGGTCATGTTTGAAATAAAAAGCCTATAATACCTTTCGAATGTATTTATGATTATGTATGTTATAAGAGTCTTGATAACTCAGAAATGAAATATTTTTTTATATATTTTCCATTCATAAATAAGTCAAACAGTAAATCAATTTTGGACATTAACTTGATTTTGGATGCAAGATTATGTAGGCTCACTATTGTTATTACTAGAAAGTTATCCTTAGTGTGAAAATCAAGATCTAGAATTCAACCCTTTATAGATCCATAACATCAACCTCACCCCAAATAGATGAGTAGTGTTTGAAATCATGGTTTAGAGCTATTGAATCAAGTTTTGTGTTTATACTCAGTTGGTCCTCCAATTAATATGTATAAGGAAGAGTGTGAGATGAGGAAGCCATTTAAACTTAAGTAGGAATATGTTTGTTCTCTAAAAAACCTAAAATCTCTTGGTTATTGAGGGGATTTGAATTCACATTTTGTGCTTGGTATCTAGGAGGTAATGTGATCACATTGAGTATGGCATATTGAATTTTATTGTTTCAGATTCATTAGGTTCATGAATTTAATGAATTAGGTTTCCAATTCATTTGAATTAATGGTAAAATTTTATTTTTCTTCATTCCATGTCTAATTTTCTCATTTTAATTTAATAATTATGATTTTCATGGATTTTATTGCCATGTGGTTTCTTTCATTTACTCCAAGGTGCCTAGTCAACATAATATGATATATGTCTCTTTCCACATTCCCAAGCTATTCATGCCTTTATTATTTTCTTGCATATGTGAGTGATACATATTTTGTCATGCGTTAACAGGATGGTGATATGTGAAAGGAGGGTGTTATGTGGCAAGATATTGATAATATACTTGCATAGAGTGTAAAAGTTATTATAGATAAGTGAGACACCTCTAGGTTAGTAGATGGTGACATGTGGTGTCTCTCACTAATTTGCTTACCAAGAATAATCATACAAGGAAATATGATAGCATCACCTCTAGGTTAGTAACATCATGACATGTAGATAACTCTCTTTGCTATGATTTTTTAATATAATCATTGAATGCACTCTACTAACATCACCTTGAGGTTATTGTGATGATGACATTTATATGGTTCTCCCTACTCTAATTACCCATAATAATTTCACAAGTAATTCTAATAATGTCTCCTTTGGGCTATTGGGATGATGACACATGGATGGATCTCACTACTCTACGTGATAGTTAGTATTTTAAAAAATATTCACTTGGGTTCTAGGTAGGCAAAATGGTACCACATAGAAAAAGTAAATGAGCCCATAGGTGCCCTAAGAAAACACTTAAGCACATAATAACCTATTTAATATGTGTCATAGGTAAATATTAATATATAACAAAACACATCAACCTAATTATCCTTTAAATTAAAAAATTGATATGTACATAATCCTTTTGAATTTAAATAAAATCAAAGACAAAAAACAAATCATTTATATGGATTATTCATAGCTTTGATTCATTCATCTCTTTATAAATTTGAAACATATTATAGACTTTGGTAAATAAACTTAAGTTTATGCTTTTCAAAATCAATGTCATAGACTTCTAAGGATCATAGTACATTCAATCATAGTGGGT